>PVHY01019259.1:0-27705 GCA_004024945.1 Uropsilus gracilis
GGAGACCTCCCCCCACCCCCCGGCTGGGGGCAGGAAGACCCTTACCCGCCCTGGGGCTGCTCTGGTTGGTTGGGGTGAAGAGCAAGGTAATGCCCCCTGCCCCCCCAAATTAACATTGACTGTCAGCTCCTCTCCACGTTTCTCCCGCCCTGCGCCTCATCCTTTTCACTAGGCAGGAGGTTTTACGTCAATCAGCCTCTCTGCCACCCAAGATGTTTTATTTTATTCGGGGATGGACGTGACGTAGGCTTATCCAGAGGCCCTTACGCCACCTTTGGGAGACACTCTGTCCCCCGTGAAACCCGTGTCCGCCCGTTTCCCCTCGCCCAGTACCGCTACCCACACACAGCCCTCGCCCTGCAGCCCAGATTGGGGGGAGGTGCCTGTGGCTATTGGGAAGCCGAGGATGAGGTGCGGGGTGGGGTGGGGGGGGCGCCTTGTGTCCATCCGGGCTCTCCCTGACCTTCCGGAGGTTTCCCAGAGATCCCGGGCTGGTGGGGGCACCTCGTGGCTGCCACCACCCTCCCAGGGCGCTGGTGCACCCCGCCCCTCCCCCATGGTTGCGGGGCCTGTTGCATTCCTGGCCGCTCCACCCCAGTATGACCTCATCTTACGGAAATACTTACGTCAGCTCTGACCCGCCCCCAAATAAGGTCACAGTCCACGTAGTTAAGGCTTCAGTGTTTGTTCTGGGGGGGGTTTGGGACTAGGAGGACAGCGTGTGGGGCGGACCCCGGCCTCTCTACGTTTTGACCGGATGCCTGTCAGTTCTTTGCGCCAGTCGGCGGGCAAAGACCCCTATGACTGGGCTTTGGGGGTGCGGCTGGGGGTGGGGAGGCCCCACGCTCCCTGTCTCTCCTCGGCTCCCCGGCGCTGCGGGAGGCCGGAGCTATTGTTGGCTCGGTGGCTGCATCCGGAGGGCAGAGTCAGTGCCAGTTTGGCTGCAGAGGCCTGGCAAACAGGTCACATTGACACGGGGTCCCGGCCTCCTCGCCCCGCCCCCCACCGCCCAGTTGCCCAATGGCTCTTGCGTAACAGCAAGGCAACCGCTCGGCTGGGCTCCCTGGCCGCGGGCAGAGGCCTGGGCCTCGGGCAGAGGCCTGGGCCTCCCGCCTGGCCCCCAACACACATCACAGCAAGTCACTCTCCCCACGGGCTCCTTCTGCGTGTGGGGTGCCCGCAGCACCCCAAGTTTTGCAGTTCTGGAAACAAAACATTTGAAGCAACAGACGCACGCATGGACCACGTCCGAGTCCGACCGAAGGTCTCCCGCCGCCCCTGGGCCCCGCCCTCGGGCTCCCTGCGGCTCCTTCTAGAAGCGTCTCAGGTGTGTCAGGGAGACGCGGTTTGGCTATGAAAGGAGACGTTCTCTTGACACAGGGGGCCCGTGCCCCTCCGCGGCCGGGTCGCTGCAGGCGCCGACCGGAAGTCACCTGCTAGCGGCCTGCCAAGGCCGCAGGCGTCCCTCACCCGGCGCTGGCGAAGGCCTCTTGAAAAGCCAGCCGCAAAGGCCAAGGCTGACGCCCGGGCGGGAACGCGCTTGTTTCCTGAAGGCCTGGCTGGTGCGTCTCTGGGGAGGCCGCCCCTGCTGCCCCCACCCCTCTCCGGATTTCCCTGCTCTTTCCCGCCCCAAGGTCACGCCACTGACCAGGTTCCCATTTCAGGCAGTCACTGCAGCCCTGCAGGAACCCCTGGAGGGGTGCCCGTGCTTCTGGGGGGTCCAGGGCCTTGTGGGGAGGGAGGGCGGGGCAGCCTTGGAGAAGGCATGGGGGGGGGCAGGGGAGGGCGGTCTGGAAGAATGAACCTGGGGAGGAAGGTGGAGAAACCACCAGCAGGTGGCAGGTCCCCCTGAGGCTGGAGAACATGGCCGCCTGGGTTAAGTGAGGGGGGGAGACCCCCGGACTGGAGGGAGTGGGTGACTCATCAGATCCCAAAAGTCGTGAACATGGCAGAAGGAATCTGGGGAAGATCCCCGGATCAGCCAGTCCAGAGTTCATTCCTGAAAGCATTTATAGCGCGCTTGCTGTATGCAGTGCCATGCGCGGTGGGCACGGGCTGATGAGTGGGGACACACACTGTCCCCCAGGGCTGCGAGCTCAGTGGGGAGCACAGGGGATCCCCCTTTGCCACTCACCCCAGGGAGCCTGCAGGCCGCAGCCAAACCTTTCTCGGTTCGTATTATTTTTGAGCTAGAATTCGGGCCCCCAAGCCTACATGACACATGTCGGGGACCTCATCTCCAGGGTCCCCCAGCTGTGAAGCCAGTCGGGCTTGAGGCCAAGTCCTTCCCAGCCCCTGATGTCTCTCCGGACTAGGTCTCAGGTTTCCAAAGGTCTGAAGTCCCAAAGGAACAAAAGGCACAAACAGACCCCCAGGGTCCACAGTCAGCCATACTTGCTTCACACTGGCCTGTCTTTCTGATTATTTGCTCAGATCCCCTGGATGATGGGGGTGCAGGTGGGGTGCCCCCTGGTCCTGGAGTGAGTGTTATTTCCTGGGCCCATTATCCCAGCTGGCCCCAGGGGGCCCATTTATTTACATGTTATTGCCTGAGGCTGGTGGCAGTTGATTGGCAGTAAGTTTAGGGGTGCAGGAGTGCACCTGTAGAAAGGTGTATTATTTAATAATGCCCTTAATAGCAATGCAGTTTTTTTCACAGACGTTATGCCAAAGTCACACACACACACACACACACACACACACACTCTCTCTCTCGGGCAGGGGTGTTCTACAGGGTACCTCCCTGGCCCCTCTTGCCCCCCTTTTTCTTTCTCTTTTTTTTTTTGAGATTAGGTCTTGCTATGTTGCCCAGGGTTGTCTCTCGAACCCACGGACTCAAGTGATCCCTAGCCTCAGCCTCTCAGTAGCTTGGATTACAGGCATGTGTCTCCGAGCCCAGCTGCCCCCTTTTTCTAAGTAAAGTGTGTGGGGCACGTGCGCAGGCGCTGAGCCCCTGCGGGGGCTGGTGGGGGTGCGGTGGGGAGCACGGGGTGGTGTCCCAGCACCCAGAGAACCTCCCCCCTGGCTGGCACCTTTCCCCCCTTGCCTGCTCTGGTGTCTGTGGACTCCCCTCTCGCGCGTCCCTCCTCCCCTGGCCGGGGACTGTGAAATCCTGCCAGGCTGGTGGGGGCCAGGAGGAGGTGTCCACCTCCACTCTGTAAAAATTTGCGGAGCTGGACCCGTGAGGTCCGAGCGCTTCCCATGGGTTCACCCTGGACGCTCAGCAGCGCGTGCTGGCGCGCGTCTGTAATCTCAGCGCTGGGAGGCAGAGACCAGGGATCGCTTGAGTTCGCGGGTTCGAGACTACTCAGGGCAACATAGCGAGATCTGGTCTCGAAGAAAAAAAAAATAACCTTTTATTTATAGAAAATAAAGAGCCTCAGGGAGGGGAGCCTGGGGAACGGCGCCCCCTAGGGACAGACCCCGGAGTCAGACTGTGGATTTGCACAGGCGCACAAGGTCAACCCAGTGATCTCGGGCACGCTGTTATTCTGCTGTGCCCCCGTGCCTCAGTTTCCCCATCTGTCAAGTGGGATTTGCCTCCGTTTCCCATCAGAGAAACGGTACCGCAGGACGGAGCCGTTGCGGCCTCGGGAGCAGGGCCCCCACAGACCAGCCACCCTTCACCGGCGAAAGCCAATCAGTGTCCACTTTGGCCCCCAAAGGGAGAAACGGCTCCTGGACCCAGCAGCTGAGGAAGTGGCTGGGCGCTTGCCCTGGCCACAGCACCCCGTGAAGGCAGGAGCTCCGCCCCCAGGCTGCCAGGCGGAGGGTCCCCAGGAACGGGTCTCTGCGCCCCTCCCCCACCGCCCAGTCTGTGGGCCATCCAGGAGTACCCCTCCCTGAGAGGCTGGTCCCCCATATTGCGCCGGCAGTCCTCGGACCAAACTCTACGCGTTCCCGAGTCGTCCCCTAGGGGGCAGCCTTGTCCACCATGACAGGATTTTAACGGCTTGGTGGACGCAGGTATAGCGGCCCTGTGTCCAGGTTTCTGCACCTGCTCACTGCACCTATTTGTACCCCCAACTCCACGCTGCTGGGGCTTTCTTTTTCTTTCTTTTTTTCTCTTTTTTTTTTTTTTTTTTGAGACGAGGTCTCGCTATGTTGCCCGGGGAACCGCAGGCTCACGTTGCCCGGGGTACCACAGACTCAAGCGATCCCCAGCCTCAGCCTCCCAGTAGCTGGGATTACAGACGCGCACCACCACGCCCAGCTGTTTTTTGAGACTAGGTCTCGCTATGTTGCCCCAGGCACGTTTCGAACCCGCGGACTCAAGCCATCCCTAGTCTCGGCCTCCCTTCCTAGGCTGGGATTAAAGGCGCGCACCACGGCACCCAGCCTGGGGCTTTCTTGATGCTTGAGGTCACACACAGAGAACTGGAGTGTTTGAGCAGAGCTGCCAGAATGACGGCCGGTGTTCCCTGGCGCAGGGAGGCTGCGTGGCCCCTTTGTGGGTTCGGGAATGAGGGGATGTGTTGATGAGCATATGGAGCCCCAAAGCTGGAAGGAACCCATCCCCGGATCTTTCCCGGGAGCCACAACACCTGTGCCCGCGGCTGCTTAGTGAATAACCCGCCACCCTTTGTCTTTTCTGCCTTCCGACACCATTTTCGATGGCCACGGACGCCATTTTGCACCTCATGTTTTTCACTTGAGGGTTCAGAGATCTTCCCATGTCACTGTAGACGCTCCTCGTTCCCCCAGCCCATGGAGACCTGATGTAGCCCCTCTGTGAAGTGATCCCCCTCCAGCAGACGCCCCGTGGGGAGGAAGGGAACCTCAACACAGAAAAGTCACTTGGCCTCCCCGCCCCACCCTTGCCCCCACCCCCCTGCGCTTTAAGCCCCGCCCGAGGACTCAAGTGTGGGTGACGCTGAGGGTGGGGTACAGTTTCTGGTAGGGCTTTCTGTTGTTGAGGTCACGTTAGTTTACAAAACCTGATCGGCGCCCCCTTTTACTTCCTTCTCCCCTTTCCTTCCTTGCTGGTAACCCCCATTCTGTTTGTTGCCAACCTCCAAGGGTTTCTGGGGATTTATTTGTTCATTTGCGTGGTTCAATTTTCTTTCCGGTCCACACCCAAGTGAAATCACCTCCTCTTTATTTCATGGAGCCTCTTCCACTTCCCTTCACCTTGTCGCGGATGACAAGCCCTCCTCCTTGTTGATGACTAAATAGTATTCCAGTGTGTGTTTGATCTCCCCACCCCCAAAACTCCCGATCCAGGGACCAGTTCAGACCCAGTGGGGTCTGGTGTGACATGTAACTCTCTCCCCCCCAGCCATGCTGCGGATGGTCTCGGCTGTGCTCCAGTTTGGCAACATCGGCATCAAGAGAGAACGGAACACAGACCAAGCCTCCATGCCTGACAACACAGGTACTGTTCCCCAACCTGTCCCCTACCCCCCAATTCCCTGCTCTACCTATGGCTCCTCAAACTCTCCCCCAGCCAGCTGCCTCCTACTGGGGGTGCATCCTGATGGCCTGCCTTTGGCTGGTGGGTCTCTGTCCATTTCCCACTCTCTGGCTCATTATAAAAGTACCTGTGGTCTGGCCTAGATTTCGCATGCCCTGTGCTTCCAGAACTGGTTTCCTCCTTTCCAGAGTTAACTAAGTAACTCTGCCTCTTTCTTATTGTAAAATAATACGAGCTGAATGTGGAAAAATCTGGCAAGACAAAAAAGCATAAAAGGGGAAAATTACCGCTAATCATACTCCTGAGGGGTAATCACCTCGAGCTTTGGGGGGGCACTTCTCTGGGGCTTTGTTCCGCATCTGACCTGGTACCGAGAGGACTGTAATAGAAACGGGAGCCCTCTCCCACCGCCTCCCCCCTCAGAAGGAAGCACCTCTGTCTTGGGTTATTAAACCCTGTGGATTCACATTCAAAGAGGTAACAGGACGGAAGGGAGCACCCCCACCCCTGCAACACTGCTGATCAGAACTATCACCTGGGCACGTAGGTGTGTGTGTCTTCCACACACCCAGCCTGTGGGCTGTGCACACTCAGTTCACTTGATTTGCAAAAATGGGTCAGATCTTCTCAATGGCTTTGAAACTTGCTGTTTCCCTTCATTCACAGGGTACTTTTTCAAGGTTATAGACTAGAAATCTGCCTGGTTTCTGCACAGGGTGGGGGTGTCTGTCAGAAGACCCCCCTATGCCAGTATCATGATTCGGAAAAGCAGTCGTAGGGCAAAGGCTTTGCACCCCATAAAACCATCCCCTCGACAGCAGGTTCTTTTCAGTACATGAGTTCTTCCGGCAAGGTCACAGTGAAGGTCACCTTGGAAGAGAGATGGGCCACATCCTTCGCCTTCTCCCCGCACACGCAAAAAATCCTTAGCCCCTCCCCTCTCGGAAATGGCCCCTGTAGACAAACCCGTGTTGAGTGTAGCAACTGTTTCCATTACCAAAGTGTTAGCTGCTTTGGAACACTTTGGAATTTTCATTTTAATTCACAGCGGAAACAGAAACACACGTTGGGCCCCACCCGCCGGCTCTCCTGTGAGAACATCTGTTAACATTTTGGCAGGCAGGCGCTTTTTCTATGAAGGTTTATTTTTTTTCCCCTACAAAGATAAAATGTGTATTTCCTACACCTGAGGGCTTTTTCCCTGTGGTGGATGCCAGGCTGTGTTCTGTTTTTGTAAATATTTCCAAACACACCCCTCCCCCAACCCCGTGTTTTCATGTAAACATTTTCCAAGAGGGTTCTGGGTTCCGTCCTTGACTTTGTACCTTCATGTCATTGAAAATGGTTTCTTCTTCTTTCTCTTCTTTCTCCTCCTCCTCCTCTTCCCCCTCCTTCATCCTCCCTTCTCCTCTTTCCTCCTTCTCCTTCTTTATCCTCCTCCTCCTCCTTCCTTCTTCCTTCATATTATATATATATTACATCATTGTCTACCTGAGGTTCCCCCACACCTTATCACCCATGAACCATCTTAATCTCTTGTGCCCTCCCCCTCCCCTAATTTTCCTTTTTTTAAAAAAATCTGACTGCTTGCTTTTTCCTCTGTTCTCCCATGGCGGAGAGCATTCATGTAAAAATACTTATTTTGGGTTTGGCCACCTTAGTGAAATCTTATTTAGTGCTCCTACCCCCTGCAATATTTTATTCTGCTTTTTAAACGTGCAAACATTTTAAACCTGAACAAAAAAAGATTGATAGAATTTTAGAGTAAGTAGGTGGCGCATGCCTGTAAGTGGCAGCCTAGAAAACCAGGGTGGGAACCAGGGATCGCGGTTTGAGTCCCACTCAGGGCAACATAGCAAGACCTAGTCCCAAAAAATAGTTGGGCGTGGTGGCGCATGCCTGTCATCCCAGCTACCTGGGAAGCTGAGGGTGGGGATGGCTTGAGTCTGTGATACCCTGGGCAATGTGAGCCAGCGGTTCCACAGGCAAAAATAGCAAGACCTAGTCTCAAAAAAATAAAATAAAATAAAGAACTTTAGAGTAAATAGAGTAATTTTTTAAATTTAAATAGTAAATTTAAATTTATTTTTATTTTATGTTTTTTTGTTGTTTTTTTTTTTTAAGAGACTAGGTCTCCCTATGTTGCCTGGGGTAGTCCCAAACCCATGGACTCAAAGTGATCCCCAGCCTTAGTCTCCCAGCTGGGATTACAGGTGTGTGCCACCACGCCTGGCTATTTTCTTTTGAAACTAGATCTCGCTATGTTGCCGGAAATAGTCCCAAACCCACGGACTCAAGTGATCCCCAGCCTCTGCTTCCCAAGTAGCTGGGATTACAGGCACATGCCACTGTGCCCAACCTGTACATTTAAACTTAAATAACTAAATCTTAAAATTTGAACAGCGTAAATTTGAGAGTAAGTAACCATGAATGCCTCCCCACTTGCTTTTTGGGATGTCTTTCTACGACATCCCCCCTCAGCAGAATTTGTGCGTTTCAAAGCTGCAGGGGGGAAATCACTTTCTGGCGTCCACTCTCCGTTGCCAGTTCTCTGGCATGTAACACACCTGCCCTGAAACGCACACCCGAAGTCTGGCGGGTATAGACGTGCAAAGCCTGGACACCCTCCCCCCCACCTCTAAATCAGCCCCCGGCGCGGGCGCTAGGCTGCTGCGCCTGGTCATCACACCCTTCCCACCGTCCAGCCTTTGCTGACACCTGCAATCGTGCCAACTCGGGTGCCCAGAACTGCGGCGCAGGAAACACGCTTGGGGGGGGTGTGGAGAGGGGCCCCTGGAAGCCGTGGAGCTTCTGTTTGAGCACAGCGGGGGGCCACGCCCTCGCTCCTTCCCAGCAATGATGGGCCTCGGTGCCTCTCGCCCGCAGCCGCACAGAAGCTCTGCCGCCTCCTGGGGCTGGGGGTGACGGATTTCTCCCGGGCACTGCTCACCCCTCGCATCAAAGTGGGCCGAGACTACGTGCAGAAAGCGCAGACCAAGGAGCAGGTGGGCCTGGCTGGGGGCGGGCACGCAAGGGAAGGGAGGGGGCTCCGTGGAAATGAGGGAAGGGAAGGGGAGGGGCTCTGTGAAGCTGGTTCCCAAGTCACACCCCAGCCGCTATCCAAGCCCCACCCCACTGCCATCCCGCATTCACTCAGCAAACCTTTGCTCTAGGTGCTGAGTGTAAACTCGGTCTTGGAGACAAAGACCTTGCCTGCATGGCGCAAGCAGCAGTAGGGAACAGTAAAAAAAAAAAAAAAGAGAGAGAAAAGAAAAAAAAAGAAAAAGAGCCATGAAGGAAGGGGTTAGGATAAGCAGAAAGGTCCCCTCTGAGGAGGTCATATTTTGAGCTGAGACCTAGGTATTCGTGCAGAGGGACCCACATATGTAAAGACGCTGTGGCTGCACAAACTTGGGAAGCGGGGAGCATTAATGAGGCCAGTGAAGCTCGAAGCTGTTCTCAGAAGTGGGAAAGGGACAGATTACCCAAGATCTTAGGAACTTCAGCAAGGAGGTGAATTTTACTTAGAGTGCAAGGGGACTTTTTTTTTAAGCCCGGGAAAGAGAATTGATTCTGTTTACCTAATAAACATCTTCTATCCACTCTGGGAAACTGGATGGGGTGGGGAGGGGGGAGGGCAGGTGGGAGCAGGGGAACATGGGAAAGCGGCTACCGAAGCCAGTGGTGGCTCCGACCAGAGTGGGAGAAGTGATGCAGTGACACGTGCCAAGCACTTCACACAGAGCCTGGCGTACCTGGGCCACAGCAGTGGTCAGCTGTCATGCGGGGGCCGTGAGAGCATCCTTACTGTGTGCCCGCCCTGCAGGCTGACTTTGCGCTGGAGGCTCTGGCCAAGGCCACCTACGAGCGCCTCTTCCGCTGGCTGGTCCTGCGCCTCAATCGTGCTCTGGACCGCAGCCCCCGCCAAGGGGCCTCCTTCCTGGGCATCCTGGACATCGCTGGCTTCGAGATCTTCCAGGTATGTGCGCTGGACTGGGCCGGGCTGGGCCTGGGAGGGCTCCTTTTCCCTGATGCCGCCTTCTCTCTGGGTCTCTGCCCCTCGCAGCCTGCATCTCCGTCCCCTCTCTCTCGGCCCCTGCCCTCTCTCCGGTGTGCCTGCCTCCCCGGGACCTGGTCCCCACTCTCACGCATCCCCTCCCCACCCCCCTGCAGCTGAACTCCTTCGAGCAGCTGTGCATCAACTACACCAACGAGAAGCTGCAGCAGCTCTTCAACCACACCATGTTCGTGCTGGAGCAGGAGGAGTACCAGCGCGAGGGCATCCCCTGGACCTTCCTGGACTTTGGGCTCGACCTGCAGCCCTGCATCGACCTCATCGAGCGGCCGGTGAGCCCCGAGGCCCCTCCCCATCCTGTCCTTGGGCGCTGTCACCCCTGCTCCGCTGTCCTGGGCGCCGGAGGCCAACTGTGCTGCCCGCTGGGCCGGGGCCGGCTACAGGGCTGATGGGTATTCTCACGCCCGGTTGTACAGCCACGTGTCAGTTTGGAAGAAGTCATTAGCAGCAACCTCTGCGTTAATAGGGGGCCTGACTTTCTGTCTCCCTGCTGTGCATGGCTAGGCCAACCCCCCCGGTCTCCTGGCCCTGCTGGACGAGGAATGCTGGTTCCCAAAGGCCACAGACAAGTCCTTTGTGGAGAAGGTGGCCCAGGAGCAGGGCAGCCACCCCAAGTTCCAGCGACCGAGGCAGCTGCGGGATCACGCTGACTTCAGCGTTCTGCACTATGCGGGCAAGGTAGGGGTTTGGGGCCTGCCTTCTGGGAAGTGGGAGCCAGTCACCTACACATAGCAGTGGGAAAGCAGGGGCCCCCTGCTGTCTGCTGGGACAAGACAGCCAGGGAGGGCCCAGAAAAGTCCAAGGAGGCCTGAGGATGCTGTTTGATGAAGCAAGCAAAAGCTTTCTCAAGGTGGGGACATTTGCAGTGGGTTTTGACGGATGAATAGGAGTTTGTCGGGCACGCTAGGTCTTTTGTTCACTTACTTAGCTCACTCATGCCTTTTATGTGCCCTGTGCTGAGCTGGGGACTTGAGTCAGCCATGGTTTCTTTCCTCAGTAAGTTTGTTATCTGGGAAAGAGACTAGAATAAGCTGGGCGCAGTGGCGTGCACCTGTAATACTAGCCACCTGGGAGGCTGAGGCTAGGGATCATTTGAGTCTGTGGGTCCGGAACTACCCCAGGCGACATAGTCTCAAAAAAATAGCTGAGCCAGGCATGGTGGCGCACGTCTGTAATCCAAACGCTGGGAGGCAAGAGGCCAGAAATCACTTGAGTTCACAGGTTCGAGACTACCCCCAGGCAACCTGGTCTCGAAAAAGCAGCTGGGCGCGGTGACGGAGCCTGTAATCCCAGCTACCTGGGTGGCTGAGGCTGGGGATCGCTTGAGTCTGCAGGATTGGGACTACCCTGGGCAACATAGCGAGACCTAGTCTCAAAAAAAAAAAAGGGGGGGGTGGGTGCCAGATGATAAAGAATTTCAGCTTTGTTGACTTCTCTACAAATATTTGAGACTGGATTGAATTATGTTTGAATGAAAGTGTAAATGAAGTCTATATTCCAGTCAAATGTTACCGACAAAAAGAGGTGGTGGCCTGGGGCTGGCTGTGGGTAGCAGTTTGCCAGTGCCCAGTCTTAGTGATGGGTGACAGAGAACCAAGGTCGAGTGACCAATGGGAAGGGCGCTCCACGCAGAGGGAACAGCATGCACGACAACTGGGAGGCAGGAGTCCCCCGACCCCATGTTTCGTGTCAGCGCCCATTTTTCATTTCCCCAACATTTTCTAAGACCTCCCCTGCACCCAGCACCCAGCGTGGGGTCAGACCCCACGCTGACCTCAGGGAGGGCTGACGCGGTAGAGGCCGGGTGCAGAGAGTAGTGCTGGCAAAGACATGACTCGAGCAGGACTTGGAGGAGGCGTCCAGTGAGGACATAACCCAGTGACAGGAACATAAGGGAACGAGAGCTTGAGTGATTGGGGGGCACAGTGAGGAGGCCAGTGGGGCTGAAGAGGAATGGCTAAGTCAAGAGGTGGACAGGCCTGGTATGGAAAAAGCTAGCGGGACCTGGATGGTGGAGGGTGCAGTTTGAGACTTGGACACAAGGTGGCACCAACGTGCTCTTAGCCTGAGCTCCCTGGATCTTCGGGGAGCCGAGGTGGAAAAGGGAGGACCCGGTGAACCTCCAGCCTTCTCTGTCTGCCCCCGCGCAGGTTGACTACAAGGCCAACGAGTGGCTGATGAAAAACATGGACCCTCTGAATGACAGTGTCGCAGCCCTGCTTCATCAGAGCACAGACAAACTCACAGCCGAGATCTGGAAAGACGGTGCGTATCAGCCCTGGCCTGCCGCTTTGGGGGGTCCCTTTCCCAACCCCCACGGGAGCAACTCTTCCAGCGGCTGAGCTCTGAAGCTGAGTGTCGCACAGATGCAGAGCTGATACGGGCAGGGCGGAGTTTTATACTAGTGTTCCCAGTCTGTGATTGTCGATCGACCGAGACCTGAAGGCAGCAGCATTCTTGTGTGCGGTAAAACACACCTCCTTCGTCAGCAACAAGACGGAGATGCCCACTGTCCCCGCCGCGGGGCCCCTGTCTTAGCAACGTCAGCCTATTCAGTCAGACCAGACAAAGCCCCGACTTGGGAACAGAGGAGATGAAGGCATTTCTTGCAGAGGATCGAGGGTCCTTTGGGAAACTGAGCTTCAACCAAAACCAAATTAATGAGGATGAAAGGTCTTGAGATGAGGGGTTTGCGGAGTAATCATCTTTTAAGCTGTGCTTTCTTTCTTTCTTTTTTGAGACTAGGTCTCGCTATTTTTGCCTGTGGAACCCAGGCACAGACTCAAGCCATCCCCAGCCTCAGCTTCCCAGGTAGCTGGGATTACAGGCGTGCACCACCACGCCCAGCTATTTTTTTGGTGGGGGGGACGACTAGGTCTCGCTACGAGCCCTCAATGGGACTCGAACCACAATCCCTGGCCCCGGCCATGGCTTCCTAGTCTGCTACCTACAGGCATCATGCGCCACTATGCCTGGCCTTTTTTTTTGAGACTAGGTCTCACTATGTTGCCCGGGGTAGTCCCGATCCCGTGAACTCAAGCAGTCCCCAGCCTCAGCCTTCCAGGTAGCTGGGATTACAGGTGTCTACCACCGCTCCTGGCTGCTTTTTCGAGACCAGGTCTCACTATGGTGCCTGGGGTAGTCTCGAACCCTCGGACTCAAGCGATCCCTGGCCTCTTGCCTCCCAGCACTTGGATTATAGGCATGTGCCACCACGTCCGGCTAGGCTTTGCTTTCTTTGATTTCTCACATAGCATCTTTGGAGGCCCCAGGGATGAAAGAAGGAGCAAGAGAAGAGAATTCCTGTTCCCACAGGCTGTCCAGCATATTGCATTAACGCTGCAGGACATGTGGGCAGAAAGGCCACGTACCTCTGTGGTGGGACTTCTGTTAGCCTTGTCTGCTGCCCACCATCTTTAGAGAAGGCTGCTTGAAGAGCTAGTCCTATAAAACTGTCAGAATCAGCATCTTTCCCCTCCTATCCATACCCAGCTCCAAGCTTCTGGGGTTTCTCAGTTGGCCTGAGTCTGTTCCTGAAGTGAGGAGCGTGGTCTTACCATCACCAGCCCAAGCAGTCAGACAAGAGAGCCAAATAAGTTCCTTTCAGGAGCTCAGAACAAAAGGGCCTTGGTGTGGTGGCCAGATTCTAGAAAGAGAAATTGGATGCTTACAGCTCCTCTCGTTGCCACAAGGGGGGTTGGAGGGCAGTATTTGAAGGACTACAGACCAGAGATTCTGCTCTGAGAATCATCTTGAAAATCTCCACCTCTTCCCAACTTCTTTAAAATTTGTATCCCATTTATGGATACACGATGCCTCCTACTAATCCCTGCATGCCTCCCTTGTGCGTGCCTGGCTCTTGAAGAGTTCTAAGAAAGACAATCGAAGCTGCCTGGAACAGTGTGACTTCATACTTCTGGACAAGACAAGTGACGTGGCTAGGCCAGTCTCAGAGAACTGTAGGTCCCAGGGAGGTGTGGGTAACGAGGGCCATTTTAACATCCGCCTGTACTACAGCTGCTCCTGTCCCAAATTCAACAAGCTGCCTGGGAGCATGTAGCTAATCCTTGAGCTTCCCGGTGGCCAGAGCAAAAAGGGAACCTAAAAAGCCAGATACACACTCAAGCTCTTCAGAGAGATGTTTTTCCCTCGGACACTGAGTCCCCACAGAGGACCCCTGGGTGAACTGAACGGTCTCCCTGGCTTTAAAGTTCGCAGCCCACAGTTGAGTTTCCCCTCGTGCTTTGCCCGATGCTGTTACTAACACCCTCTCTCGTCTTTTTTCCTTCCTGCCATCTCTCCCACCTCGCTTTCCATGCTGCTTCCTTTGCATTCCTCCCGCCATTTGCCATCTCCCCCCATCTGTCCTCACCCCCCAGAACATGGGGGCCTCCAGCAGTTCTCTTTCCTTGGCTCCTTCCCACCATCACCCCCAGGATCTTCAGGGAGGCGCAGCTCTGCCACTGCTCCGTCAGGGGGTGGGTGTTGCTGTACGTCAATGGGTGAGCGTGCTGGGGGAGAAGGGTGGGCTTTGGTCCAGCAAGGAGACCCGTCTTTGAGCACATCCCCGCTCCTGCACTCGGGGAGCTCCTGCTCTTCCTCTTCTTCATCACCGGCCTCCAGCTTGTTTCCTTCTGACTAAACCATAGGTGAGAGCACAAATAATGGGGTACACTGATTGGCACTAATTGAGCACCTACTATGTGCTGAGGTCTGTGGGAAGCCCCTTTACAATTATTAACACATAAGCCCCCCTAAGTGAAATCCGGTGAAGAAGGTCTTAGAACTGGCCCTCCATTGTACAGAAGAGGAAACAGAAACACAGAGAGGTAGAGCCACTGAGGTCACACAAGGCAATGGGGGCCAAGGGTGCCTCTGTGACCTTCCTCGCTTTTAAATATGACTTGTCACAAGGGTCTGGGATAGGTCCAGGGAGGATGGGATGGGAGGATGGGATGGGAGGATGGGTGGGGGCTGATGGTAGGAGGGGAATGCAAAGGAAGTATCTGGGGTTTACTTGTTCAAGCTGTGGTTCCATCCAGCTTAGTGAAAACGTGTGAAACAAGGGAGGGTCTGGAACAGCCGGCGGAAGCACTCACGGCTGCTGCTGGTGGTGTTAGCAGCAGTGACCTGGGAGCGGGAGAGAGTTCGCGAAATAGGAGCTTCCCGCACGTTTTCAGTGAACCCCACTTCGTCTCTAATTTGTTCTGAAAACCAGCATTTTTCTTTCTTTCTTTCTTTTTTTTGAGACAAGGTCTCGCTATTTTTGCCCATGGAACCGCAGGCTCACATTGCCCGGGGTACCACAGACTCAAGCCATCCCCAGCCTCAGCTTCTTCCCAGGTAGCTGGGATTACAGGCGTGCGCCACCACGCCCAGCTATTTTTTGGGACTTGGTCTCCTTCGTGCCCCTGGTGGGACTTGAACCGTGATCCCTGGCCCCGGCCGTGGCTTCCTAGGCTGCCACCTACAGGCATGCACCACCGTGCCTGGCAAAACCAGCGTTTGTCATGAGTCATGAGCAGTCTCTCATATTTAAAACAAATGTCCGTTCAAGGCTTGGGGCTGGCTGCAGGATAAAGGGAATGTGATTTATGGGGGCGTGGACAAGAGGGGTCTGATGGGGAGGCTCAGGAGGACCCTCGCTGCTAGAGTTTGAATCCTGGGTCTTGGTTTTCCTGCTGCGGGTGTGGATGGGGCTCCCAGCTCCCGAGCCTCAGCTGGCTCATGTCTCACGCTTAGATGAGGGTTTCCGACGTAAAACGCCACGTGCCCTCAGCGGCCAGCCCTCAGCCTGATCCCTGACCTCTCCGCTCCCGTTCTTCCCACAGTGGACGGCATTGTGGGCCTGGAGCAGGTGAGCAGCCTGGGGGATGGCCCCCCGGGCGGCCGCCCCCGCCGCGGCATGTTCCGCACAGTGGGCCAGCTCTACAAGGAGTCTCTGAGCCGGCTCATGGCCACGCTCAGCAACACCAACCCCAGCTTCGTCCGCTGTATTGTCCCCAACCATGAGAAGAGGGTGAGTGCTGGGGGGTAGGGGTGAGGGGGATGCGGCTCAGGCCAGCGATCAAGTCTGGCCTGTGGGAACTGGGGGACCTGCTCCCCTTCCCAGGCTCAGTGCCCTTTTACAAGAATACATTCATTCAACAGACTCACATTTCAGTGAGCACCTACTAAGTGCAGGTACGAAGACGCCATTAGAGAGAAAAGCAGAGTCATCCAACTAAACACCCCAGTTAACCGTCTGTTGGATTTGTGGGTGATTTTGTATCACGTAGGTTTGACGGGTCAGTGAATTCAAAGAAGTGAATTCAAAGAAGTTGCCCCTCCCCCCCTCAATAGGGAGAGCACAGCAGAGGGGTGGGGGAGAGCGATATGGTATTCTAGGCGGAGAACAGCTTGTGCAAAGGCCCAGTGGTAGGTCACAGCATGACATGCAGGGCTGGAAAGAAAGCCCCTGAGTCTGGGCACCTTACCTAGCTGTGGGCAGAGGGAGCCTGACTTCCCAGGCCACAGAAAGGTTTTCTCGTTGGAGAAACTGGAGACCAGACCCTGTAGAGGACGGTGTCGGGAGTAAGTTCTGGCGCCTGTAACACAGTGCTTGCTTTTCTCAGTCCCTTGCGTGGCCGTGTGGCCGCCACTGACCCCGCTTAATGCACCCCGTCTCCCCCACAGGCTGGAAAGCTGGAGCCCAAGCTGGTGCTGGACCAGCTGCGCTGTAACGGGGTGCTCGAGGGCATCCGCATCTGTCGCCAGGGCTTCCCCAACCGCATCGTGTTCCAGGAGTTCCGGCAGCGGTGAGTGCGCATGCGCGGGTTGGGCGTGGCTGGGACCCGCTGGGACCGGGAAGCTGTCTCAGCATCCAAATCCCCCTCCTGCCGTGCCTGAGCCCCCATAGCTGGGCCTAGCTCCTTAGCTTTGCTGAGCCTCGCGCAGCCTGGCAGAGGTGGCCCAGCGCTCAAGGTACACTCGGCATTCATTTAAAAATGGCATCCGGCCGGGCATGGTGGCGCCCTCCTGTAATCCAAGCGCTGGGAGGCAAGAGGCCGGGGATTGCTTGAGTACGCGGGTTCGAGACTACCCTGGGCAACAGAGCGAGACCTGGTCTCGAAAAAGCAGTCGAGCGCAGTGGCGGGCTCCTGTAATCCCAGCTACCTGGGAGGCTGAGGCTGGGGATCACTTGAGTCCGTGGGATCAGGACTACTCTGGGCAATACAGAGAGACCTAGTCTCAATTAGTCAATCAATCCATCAAAATGGCATCCTTGCCCCTGGGAGAGCACCAGTAGGGTCCACCTGCTCGTGGCGGGTTCACTTCCGCATTCGCTGATGTCAGCGCGCGGGTGTAGATTGTTCAACTGTCAGACGTGGAATCTGCTCTCACAGAGAAACCCCCCCCTTTTTTTTTTTTTTTGTAACTAGGTCTCGCTATTTTTGCCTGTGGAACCGCAGGCTCTCGTTGCCCGGGGTACCACAGACTCAAGCAATCCCCAGCCTCAGCTTCCCAGGTAGCTGGGATTACAGATGCGTGCCACCGTGCCCAGCTATTTTTTTGGAACTAGGTCTGGCTAGTTCCAAACTAGCCCCGGCGGGACCCGAACCGTGATCCCTGGCCCCAGCCGCGGCTTCCTAGGCTGCCGCTTACAGGCATGCGCCACCATGCCTGGCCAAGCCCCCTCACTCTTAAGTTACCTGTGGGTTTGAAGGACAGGCCACGGGTTTGCAGTCCTGACTGATTCAAGGCTAGACTGTGGGAGAGGAGCCACCAGAAAACATCAAGTATAGAAGCAAATAATATATGAATATTTTACAAATAATTATGCTTCTCATAAGTTGGATTGAGGCGCAACATCCATTGGCAATTGCAGTGGAGCCTTGTATGCAATACAAATGTTTCCAGTAGTCTTTTTTTTTTTTTTTTTTTTTGAGACTAGGTCTCGCTATGTTGCCCAGGGTAGTCCTGATCCCAGGGACTCAAGCAATCCCCAGCCTCAGCTTCCCAGGTAGCTGGGATTATAGACGCGTGCCACCACACCCGGCTATTTTTTGAGACTAGGTTTTGTTATGTTGCCCCAGGCAGGAACCTGCAGACTCAAGCGATTCCGAGCCTCGGCCTCCCAAGGCTGGGATTAAAGGCGTGTGCCACCACGCCTGGCCTCTGGTAGTCATATTTTTTAAAAGGGAAAAGAAACAGGTGCAATGAATAAGGTTTGACAGAATGCAAAGATATTAGAGAATTTAACCTACAGTCACTGCGATTAGCCGTAAGGTGTTGCGCATTTTCCCTGCAGTCATCGCACCACAGCGCAGCCTCCACGCTGAACCCAGGGGTCGGCATGAAATGTCCTGTTGAAACACTGAAGTCGTGTTTAACAGAAAGACAATCAACACTACTTTCATTGTTTTATTTAAAATTTACTAAGGGCCGGGCATGGTGGCGCATGCCTGTAGGTGCAGCCTAGGAAGCCACGGCCAGGGCCAGGGATCGAGGTTCAAATGCCGCCCGGGGCACGTAATGAGACCTAGTTCCAAAAAATAGCTGGGTGTGGTGGCACACGCCTGTAATCCCAGCTACCTGGGAAGCTGAGGCTGGCGATTGCTTGAATCTATGGTACCCTGGGCAACGTGAGCCTGTGGTTCCATGGGCAAAAATAGTGATACCTAGTCTCAAAAAAAAATTTTTTTTTTTTACTAAGATGAGAAAGAAGTTCACGTAGTTAGAGCACAGATCCAGTTTCCTTGTTGGCCAGGACATCTTTTGGAGGCTCAGGAGTCACATGTGGCCGTGACCTTCATCCTGGTCAGCGTGGGTTGAGAGCTTCTCAAAGTGTGGTCCGTGGCCCAGCAGGACCAGCATGGCCTGGCAGCTGGCAGGGTGGGCACATTTTCAGGTCACATTCTAGACTCACTGAATGACCATCTGCATTTTAGCGAAATCTCTGGCAATTAAGAAACACATTCAGGCTGGGCATGGTGGTGCATGCCTGTAAACGGCAGCCTAGGAAGCCGTGGCCGGGACCAGGGATTGCAGTTCGAGTCCAGCTTGGGGCAATATAGCGAGACCTAGCCTTCTCAAAAAATAGCTGGGCATGGTGGTGCGTGCCTGTAATCCCAGCTACCTGGGAAGCTGAGGCTGGGGATGGCTTGAGTCCGTGGTACCCCGGGCAACGAGAGCCTGCGGTTCCACGGGCAACAATAGCGAGACCTAGTCTCAAAAAGAAAAAAGAAATACATTCACACACACTCAATCCCCAGCATGAAATAATGGAACTAGCCACACATGTACATTTATATTTGCATGTGCACTGTTGTTGTGCATGTGTATATGTGTGCAGATTGTTAATACACTAATATGACTTGATACAAAGCATCAAGATTCAGAGAGGAAGCCAGGCATGGTTGCACGCGCCTGTTGTCCAAGCGCTGGGAGGCAAGAGGCTTGGGTTCACTTGCGTTCGCCGGTTCATGACTACCCTGGGCAACATAGCGAGACCTGGTCTTGAAAAAGCCAGGTGCTGTGGTGGGCGCCTGTAATCCCAGCTGCCTGGGAGGCTGAGGCTGGGGATTGCTTGAGTCTGCAGTCCCCCGGGCAACTTGAGTCTGTGGTACATAGCGAGACCTAGTCTCAAAAAAAAAAAAAAGATTCAGAGAGGAGGCAAGGGGGAGACTGAGAATGGACCCGTACATATTGATGAAGAATATATGTATTTTAGTCTGAGGTGCAGTCAGAAATTTGAAAAACTGGGGTGAGGAACTCAGCTCGGACACTCGTAACTCCTCGCAAGCACCAGTCATGATTGTGCTGCTCACACTTCTGTCTGAGAATCACCCTTCTTTGCCATTGCAAGGAAAGGGGGGTGACCGCTTGTCATCATCGGGGTGTGCATGTGCTTCTCTGGGGCGGGGGCTTTGCTGTGGATGTTGGGGGTGGTGATCTTCTCAGCCTGGTGTATCTTTTTTCTTTTTTTTTTTTTGAGACTAGGTCTCGCTGTTTTTGCCCGTGGAACCGCAGGCTCTCATTGCCTGGGGTACCACAGACTCAAGCAATCCCCAGCCTCAGCTTCCCAGGTAGCTGGGATTACAGGCGCGTGCCACCACACCCAGCTATTTTTTTTGGAACTAGGTCTCGCTACGGGCCCCAGGCGGGACTCGAACCGCGATCCCTAGCCCCGGCCGCTTCATAGGCTGAAGCTTACAGGCACGAGCCACCGTGCCTGGCAGCCTGTGTATCTTGCAGCGGGTGGTAAAGGCTCCGATGTTGGTTGTTTCTTCTCCTTTTGGATGTTGTTGTCTTGCTGGTACTCGTGGCTCTGAGCCCAGGGCCTGGCTGCGGCAGGTGCAGGGTGATGGCTTGCTCTAATGCTCCTGCCCCTCCCACCCACTGCAGATATGAGATCTTGACGCCCAACGCCATTCCCAAGGGCTTCATGGACGGGAAGCAGGCCTGTGAGAAGATGGTAAGTGCAAGGCAGAGCCTGGGGCAGTGACGTGGGGGAGGTGGGGGAAGGGGGTGCTGGGACATAGTGAGAAGATGGCTGGGACCTCCTGCCTCATCACACCCCCTCCTCATTCACCCTCAAACCCTCACAGATCCAGGCCCTGGAGCTGGACCCCAACCTCTACCGCGTGGGACAGAGCAAAATCTTTTTCCGGGCGGGGGTACTGGCCCAGTTGGAAGAGGAGCGTGACCTGAAAGTCACAGACATCATTGTATCCTTCCAGGCAGCTGCTCGGGGATACCTGGCTCGCAGGTGGGCCTTCAGACTCTCTCTAGGGTCCTGGTGACCCAGCCCGTGGCAGAGAAGGGTAGACCAGAAAGCCCTGCAGTCCTGGAGGTTTGGAGGCAGGGGTAGACCAGAATTCCAGGAGACCAGTCCGAGGAGGTAGACCAGAAGACCCTTCAGGCCTGCAGGCAGGCTGGGGGCAAGGACAGACCAAAATTCCAAGAGGCCTGGCCAGAGAAGGTAGACCAGAAGACTCTACAACCTCAGGGTGGCAGGGGGAGGCATAGACCAGATGGCCCAAGAAGTAAGGTGAGAGAAAGTGGTAGATCAGATGCTGGGCCTCCAAGATTCTAGAAGAGTCCAGAAACAAAAGGATGGAGCTCCTCTCTTGCTTAGCTTGTTGGTCCTTCAGCTCCCGTGGCCTCTGTGCTCAGGCCACAGCCAGGGGCTCAGAGAAACGCTCCCATCAGCCGTCTTTTGAAAACCGCCTGTTGTCAGAGGCTGTCTGGGGTTAGAGGTCACCCAGGGTGCATGACAGGCAGGAAAAATGACAGCTTCAGGCAAGCCAGGTAAGGGTGCCACGCCCTCCGGAGACACCAGTCTGGGAAGGGGAACTCAATAAGGGGGGGGACTAGGGGGCAAAGTGTCCTTTGATGGGGTGGTAGGGATTCAGCAGCCCTGCTGAAGGCCAGGATGTCCCCCAGGTCACGTGCATGACCAGGTAGGCAGAGAAGGACAGAGAGGCTTCCAGCAAGGAATAACAGCCAGTGCTGAGGCCGGGGGATGGACATGGGAGAGGGAAGCATTCTGGGGTTCAGGAACTCTATAGGGGAGCCTTCCAGCTTGGAACTGGTCCAGAGGAAAGATCAGAGAAGAAAGGGTGCCCCCAATACCAGACTGAGGGTGAGAACTGGCACTGGGAGCCAGTGGAGGAACTGACCAGGAGAGGGGGGTCAGCTCTGGGTGTCAGATGAACTCCTGGAGGCCTTTGGGGAATCGACTGAGGGGAGAGATTAGAGGCTGGAGAGAAGAGTGGGAGCCCAGGGAGGGGAAGCTGAGACCTGAACTTTGGGGCTGCGAGGACAGAGAGTGGAGGGCACAAGGGCTGGCAGGTGCTGGGCGCGTTGGCAAGGGCCTGCAGGGGCCTCCCTGCCACCCCCCCGCTCGCCCATCTCCCCACCCAGGGCCTTCCAGAAGCGGCAGCAGCAGCAGAGCGCTCTCAGGGTGATGCAGCGCAACTGTGCAGCGTACCTCAAGCTGAGACACTGGCAGTGGTGGCGCCTGTTCATCAAGGTGAGGGCACCTGGGGTGGCCGTGAGGAGACAGGTCCCCATGGCCAGGGCCGGGCAGGATGCCAGGGACGGAGCTGGGAGTGTGAGCTCCTGGGTCAGGTGGCCTTCCACGGAGGAGCCATTCCAGCGTCTTCCCGGTCCCTGTAGGTGAAGCCCCTGCTGCAGGTGACCCGGCAGGATGAGGTGCTGCAGGCGCGGGCTCAGGAGCTGCAGAAAGTGCAGGAGCTGCAGCAGCAGAGCGCCCGCGAAGTGGGGGAGCTCCAGAGCCGCTTGACACTGGTGAGAGGGGTGGGGGCCTGGTGTGGGCGGGGCCTGGCTTGCTGATGGGTGGAGCCACTGCAGAGTGGGTGGGGCTAAACTGATGAGTAGGGGCGGAGCCACTGCAGAGTGGGTGGGGCTAAACTGATGAGTAGGGGTGGAGCCACTGCAGAGTGGGTGGGGCCAGGCTATGCTGATGGGTGGGACCACTGTGGCAGGATGGTGGGGCCAGACTGATGATCAGGGGTGGGGCCGCAGGGATGGGGTGGGTGGGGCCTGGGCAGCAGGACCAGGCTTGCTGAGTGGTAGAGTCATTGGGGTGGGGTGTGGTCTGGATGACTTCGGATATGTCCCTTGCAAGACACTGGGGAGAAGCTGCAAAGCTGGGGTGCACTGGGGCTTAAGGGCTGAAACTGAGTCTGCTTAAGCCATGCTGTGCAGGGAGAGGGATGCGGGGGGCGTGGCAAGGGTTTGAGGGATGGGGTTCAAGATGCTCAGCAGGGCAGGGCTGCAGAACGCAGGCAGGGCAGTGGGCTTTCAGTCGTCCCCTTATCTCTGGATCTTCCAGTAATGCTGAAGTCAACCCTGTGTGGCGCACCTTTCTGTTCGCTTTTTCCGAATCGTTTCCTTTGGTTAAATATCTCGGTATAGGGGCAGTAAGTGAGATGCGAGGTGATAGGAAGGCAATTTGGAGCCATTTGGAAGGTGAGGCGGAAAGGGAGAGACTGGAGACATGGAGGATGCTGGGAAGAGGATGAGGCAAAGGCCTGTTGAGGCTAAGGGGGCAGAGAGAGTCAGGGCCCAGGAGGGACAGGTTTGGGGCCAGATGGGCTGTGGGAGGTGAGGAGGAAGGTGCCCAGGGGCCTGACTCAGTGACTGGATGGTGTGGGGTCAGCCTGTGATGGGAACCTGGGGGAACAGCAGGTTGGGGGGCTGCAGAGCGAATCAGGAGGCAGGAGGGACCTCTACCCAAGGCCATCCTGGGAGCACTGCATGCTCACCACTGACCTCCTGCCCTGGCCCCAGCTGGAGGAGGAGCGCACCCGCCTGGAAGAGCAGCTGCGAGCAGAGGCAGAGCTGTGTGCTGAGGCCGAGGAGACGCGGGGGCGGCTGGCGGCCCGAAAGCAAGAGCTGGAATTGGTGGTGTCGGAGCTGGAGGCCCGAGTGGGCGAAGAGGAGGAGTGCAGCCGCCAGCTGCAGACGGAGAAGAAGAGGCTGCAGCAGCATATACAGGTCTGGTCCCATGTGCCTGCAGGTCACCATCCCTTCTCTCCACCCCACTCACCTTCTCAAACCATGTCTTTTTGGGCAAAGACTATGCAGAGCATTCAGCTCAAAGTGCCTTAAGCAAACGAGTATCGTTCTTTGGTTCAAATAATGCAGCAAGTCCAGAATGCCTAAGCTTCAGGTATGGCTGGATCCAGGCGCTGAAGTCATCTCCCGCACCTCTCTCCATCTCCTGCTCCATTAGCCTCTGTGCCACCTCATTCACAGACAGGATCCCCTCCCACAGCTCCCCTTCAACCTCCGGTGTGTACCCTAGGAAACATCTCCCCCAGATGCTAACTTTTTATGGGACATACAGTAAGTTCCTTGGAAACCGTGACTTGACGCAAAATACTGGATGACTAGATTGATTTGCTCTACGCCACTTGCTATAAAAAAGCATTAAGTTCCTACCACGGGTTTTAGGTCTCAAAAACGTCACCCAACGTCTCAGTGAAGACCCCAGATACGTCTAATATTAAACAGTCATCTTATGTTCATTTCATTTTCCAGCTATTCCAGCTCAGGGTTGCAGGAGGCCACAGCCTGTGCTGGCACCTCAGGGCACAAGGGAGGAACCCACTGTGGGTGGGACAACCTCCACAGAAGGTCACCTCATCCCAACCTCCCCCCCCCGCACACCCACCAGGCACAGCTTTGAGATGAGGGAGGAACCAGAGTTTGCAGGAAAGGGCCCCAGATGTGGGAGTGTGCAAACTCCACACACCACTGACCAGCCTTGAGTCAATTTTTTTTTATCATCAACATGATAACAAAATGACAATGACGGGGAAAAAAATGACAATGAGCCTTGGAGGGTCGGGGCCCTTGTGGGTAGCTATTGGGAGCCCTCCCAGGGTTGGCAGGTATCAATCTGCAGGTGTTACATGTGCATTTCCCATCTGGTCACTTCTGGAGTGGAGAACGTCCAGCTACAGGATATACGTAGTCATTATGTCATTAATAATAGCTGTATTGTTTATAATCTGCCCGCACATGAAACGCAGTTTCCACCAGGACAGTTTTATGTTCATCCGTGCCACCTGGCATACACATGGCGCTCAATAAGTGCTTGCTGAACTGAGGCACGAACCAGGAAAGGCCAGTGAGGGCTTGAGCCTTCCCAGTCCCACCGGTATAGACCTGTCTGAACCACAATCCTGGAGATCCATGGAGCTCCCTTCCCCGATCCATCCTTCTCACACGCCCCTGAGTCGCCCCTGCTCCCTACCCTAGGAGCTGGAGACCCACCTCGAGGCTGAGGAGGGGGCTCGGCAGAAGCTTCAGCTGGAGAAGGTGACCACAGAGGCCAAGATGAAGAAGTATCAAGAAGACCTGCTGCTCTTGGAGGATCAGAACGCTAAGCTGAGCAAGGTGGGTGGCCCACCGGGGTGGGGACGGGAGAGTGTGGTTCTCTGTGCGTCTCCTCCCAGCTAGCCCAGCCTCTGGGGTCTCCCTTCAGCCCTGTGTCTCGTTACCTCCCTGTCACACCTTCACTCAAGCAGAATCCGTGGAGCAACTCCTTGATGTCTGCCTCCCCAGACACCCCAAAGGGCAGTGGCTGAAGGCAGCCACCGTTCCATTCTAGTCCACGGATCTGCCACCACCTGAACCGCTCCTTCCCTGGCCTCACCTGTAATGCTGGGGCAGAGTTGTCTCGGGGTCCTGGAGCTGCCTCTCCACCACCTCTGTCCCCAGCTGAGAGCCTGGATTTGGCAACTTAGGGCTCTGAGAAAGGGAACCGAAAGCAGCCTGGCCCCTTGGAAGCTTAAACCCACAAATGAGCCCTCCGTTACCCCCGCTGAATGCGACAGACCCAATGTGGGCACTTTCTCTGAAAGGCCATATGGGAAATATTTGAGGCTGGGGGTGGGGGTGGGGCACACCTCCACTCTGTCTTCCTCACGTGGAAGCGTTCATGGACTTCATCTAATGGACGTGGCTGTCTACCAATAAAACTTTATTTGTAAGAACAAGTAGGGGGCCGGCTTTGGTCTGCAGTCTGCCTTGCGGACTCCTGAGTTGACAGTGGTTGCAGACTCAGCCCAGATTCAAGGGTGGGGGACCAGATGGCCCCTGCATGGGGATATGGTGAGAAAGCAGCTGCCTTTGATTTGCTGTAGACAGGACTGGACTAGACACTGAATTGACCAGAAAGCCACTTAACACCCCTCACAGGTAGAAAGGGGCCCTGCATGAGTTTCACGCCAGAGAACGTCACCACACACCTTCACTCGTCATACCTAAACTGTCAGGCTAAGACAGAAAGCGAAGGAAGGAGGTGGCCTGATCTGTCTGGAGGAGTTCAAGGGAAGATTTCCCTGAGGGTTAACCCCTGATTGAGAGCACAGGGTTGCTGGGGGGGGGGGATAGTCCTGGAGTAGTCCAGCGGCCAGGAAGAGGGAGAGCAGGGGCGCTGGAGGGACTGGAAGAAAGCCAGGATGGACACCTGGGGGGAGTGCAGAGAGCTGCTATCTCCACCCACTGCGCTGAGGGCTCCTGAGAAGTCCGGGTGAGGACCCAAAGGCAGAGGGGCACCAGAACACTAGGCAGAGAGCCTGTTACAGGCAGAGTCTTAAGTCAGCAGGTGTGGGGTGGAGCTGAGGTCTGGATGCCAAGGCTGTTGGTCTGTGACCAGACATAAGCGGGGGCCCAGAGCGTACATCATGAGGATGTTCAGCACAGTGTTGCTTACAGTCAAGGGTGTTCAGCGCAGTGTTGTTTACATCCTGTCGGCTCTGGTACCCAGAGGCGAGGGAGGGCTGGGTTACGAAGGCACAGAGACTGAGGACTGCAGCCGGGGCCCAGCTCTGGGGGGCCGTGTGAACTCTGAGCCTCAGCAGAACTACATATGCTGGAAGGAAAACGTACATTTTCAAGGAATCCTGCAGCCACAGCCTGGGGGGGGGGATGGGTTACTCTGTGGTGGTGTCTGTGCCGTGAGGGAACCAGGAAGGATGTTAACATTCAGCCTATGTTCGAGCTTCTCGCGTGGGAACTGGGAGAGTTACTGGCTGGGGGACGGCTGAGTTGTGGCTCATGCAGCTTCTTTACCTGCCCAGTCCAGCCGTGTTTAGGCACTTTTTTTTGTTGGAGACTAGGTCTCGCTATTTTTGCCTGTGGAACCGCAGGCTCACGTTGCCCGGGTACCATGGACTCAAGCAATCCCCAGCCTCAGCTTCCCAGGTAGCTGGGATTACAGGCGCGCACCACCACGCCCAGCTGTTTTTTTGGAACTAGGTCTTGCTACATTGCCCCAGCAGGACTCGTGCGATCCCTGGCCCCAGCCACGTCTTCCTAGGCTGCCGCTTACAGGCATGCAGCACCATGCCTGGCTGTCTCTGGGCACTTAGGTTTGCACCCCTTGGATGAGCCCAGGGAGAGGGGGGACCCTTAAATATTGCTTTTAGTTCACGGCCCCCAGTGGTTTAATCAACCTCAGAGTCCAGCAGCGGGATGATGGGCTCCTGGACGGTGGTTTCCTTCAAGCAACAGGGTCTATACCACAGGTGGTAGGGGCGGAGGAGCCTACAGACTCCCTAGCGAGTGGGGTGAGGAGGTGGAAGGGGGCAGGGACAGGAGGGGGGGCGTGGAGACCAGCAGAGACCCCGTGTCTGGCCCCTGACCTGTGCTCCCCCCCCCAGGAGCGGAAGCTGCTGGAGGACCGTCTGTCCGAGTTCTCCTCCCAGGCGGCCGAAGAGGAGGAGAAGATCAAGAGCCTCAATAAACTGCGGCTCAAATACGAGGCGACGATCGCCGACATGGAGGGTGAGCGGCGCCCGGCGGGCAGCCCGGTCTGGGCACCGACCCCGTGGGCTTCCTGGGCCAGTCTGCTAAGCGGGACTGGAATGGAGGCTCGGGGCGTTATGGGGGCCCCTACCCCCTTTCTCAGCTGCCCCAAACCAGTGTTCTTACTCTTTGCGGCGGACACGTTCTGTGCGTCCGTCCATTGCTGCTGGCTGGGTGTCGGCGGGGACGGGGAGAGTGGGAGCAGGAGAGGGGCCCAGGGGAGCCGAGGGCCTGGGCACAGTGGCCCCTGCGCCAGGATGCGGCTCCCGGAGGCCTGGAGGGAGAAGCTGGCTCCTGCGCACGTAGAAGCCCCTCCAGCCGCCAGGCTCCCGCGAGCCGCTGGGGGCGTGGGTCCTGGCCCCTCACTCTGGGTCCCTTGCCCCCTCCAGACCGCCTGCGGAAGGAGGAGAAGGGCCGCCAAGAGCTGGAGAAGCTGAAGCGGCGGCTGGACGGGGAGAGCTCGGAGCTGCAGGAGCAGATGGTGGAGCAGCAGCAGCGGGCGGAGGAGCTGCGGGCCCAGCTGGGCCGCAAGGAGGAGGAGCTGCAGGCCGCCCTGACCAGGTATGGGGTGGGCGGGGCCAGGCGCAGGAGTGGGGCGGAGCCAGTACAATGTGGGCGGGGCCTGTACGGGGTGGGGCGGGCCCAGTACAGTGGGCGAAGCCATGTATGGGGTGGGCGGGGCCGGGCGCAGTAGTGGGGCGGAGCCAGTGCGGTGTGTGTGTGGCCCTGTACGGGTTTGGCGGGACCTGTACGGGTTTGGCGGGGCCAGGTGTAGGGGGCGGAGCCAGTACTGGGATGGGCGGGGCCAGATACTGGTGGAAGGGCTGAGGCCCCTCCCTGTCTTGGGGGCAAAGCCCTCACCAGCCCTGCGCACCTCACTGAGCCTCAG
>PVHY01019260.1:0-27689 GCA_004024945.1 Uropsilus gracilis
ACACAGACACTTTCTTTGTGTGGGCTAGAATTCACAGCCTCCCAGGAGGAAATTTCACTGTGGTGATAACCGCTCTGGCTGTCAGGTTACATTAAAGGTATTAAAATCTGTTCTCAAAATTGACTTACCCAGCCGGTTGATAGGTCACATGTATAGAGACACAGCATAAATATTCTTCTTTATTCCTATCCAGATATACAATTGAAATCGGGTGCACACAGGACACAAAAACTAAACAAGGAATCAAAGACAAATACCAAGGGCTAGAACCAAATCAAGAGATACAGGTCTGATACAGGTCACTGTCTGAGGGATCTTTCACCCACACGCACAACTGTAAGAGCCGCCAGGTTCCAACAATCATAAGGTTTATTTTGGAGGGAAAAACAAAGGGCTTAAAGTAGTCACAACAGGCCGGCCACCTCACCTAATGAGTGTCCACTAGACAAGGAGAATGCCAGTTGCCTGTCACCTGGACAGCAGCAATACTCAGGAGTGGTCACCAGGAGTGCACCACCCACAAAGAGCTCTTAGAGACACCAGGCCCAGGGCCTTTGGCTCTCTTGTCAGGCGATGCCAGAGACAGGACCAGAGGCCAGTCTCTGCAAAGGTCTCGGCTGCTCTTCCTCAGCAGTCCCACTACCGGCTGTGCTTGCTGGTCCCCCTTCCTTCTTTAGAGGTCAGGAATGGAGGCTGCAGGAGATCCCTCAGAGGCTCAAACAGTTCTGAGTCTGGAGCAGTCCTCTGGGAGACTGCCGTGCAAACTTCAGAGGCTCAAGAGACCACACTCTCTGGCTGCCTCTAACCTTGGCTTAAATCCACCCTCAGGGTGCCCCACCCTCGACTCTGATTGGACTTATTTTCACTCCCACGGCTGTCTAGACTATTTCAGAGAGACCATCACAGCTGTTGTGGCCCCTTCCTAGTATCACAATGATTATCTAACCAGTCTCTTCCCCCCCATAAAGAAGTTCTGAGAATCTATAAATTGGCCTACTATAAGTTTTCTTCCTTACAGTAACATTGTAATAAAACATTATCACACAGACATAAGAACATTTTTTCAGATAATGTACCATTTTTCAGCAATCACCAAGTCTGATCAATCCTACTTTCTGTCCTGAATGTGTCAACTTCTATCCATCCCCACAATCAACACTATAGTCCAGCCACTGTTATCTCCTGCTTTGTCCACTAAAGTATCTCCTGTTTGATCTGCTGAAGGAGTCAGAAGTGATTCCAGAGGGATCCATGAAATGCAAATGTGCTCATGCCACCCCTGGGCTTATAGAACTAAGATCTGTGATAGAACCAAGATCAAAGCCTAGGGCTCACTGTGCCAACCCTGCCTGGTCCAAACATGGGCCTTACTCTCCACACCCCCTAGGAACACTGGTCAAGTCTCCAAATACCTGTGGGTCACACTCCTACCACAGGACATTAGCTTGTGCGGTTGGCTCTGCTGGGCATGCTCTTCACCTGGTAACTCCCAGTTCTCCCTCCCAGGCTCAGTTCAATCACCATCACATTCACAGAAAACATTCTCCACGTCTCCATGAAGCACAGAACAGAGACATAGCTCTCTCCCGCACGCCTTCCTCTCCAATGTATCTCTACCTTGGGTCGAGCTACTGGCAGAGAGTAAGTGATCCAATCTAACTATCCAATAAGTGATAGTTGAGAGAGGAAGGGACAGACCTGGAGAGAAGACAACAGGCACAGAGAGGAACATACCCTGTTTGGGTGTCTTCACTAGAGAGAGAGACAGCAGACATGGTGCTACCATGTTACCAGACTGGTGTGTGATGAAGCCACAGCAGGAACTTCGACTCAGGCAAGCAAGCCACAGAGGCACATTATTTACAAGAATAGATATGAGGAAAGGATTACAATGGAAAAGGAGAGCAACAAGACAAGTGGGACTCGCTGACTGGGGGCCAGGGATGGACAAGGCAGTCCAAAGGGAGAAGTTATGCTTCCTTTCTTCCTTAATGATGCTAACCTTTTCCCCTTAATTATGCCAAAAACTCATTAATGTCCCTGCGGTTGGCTGATGCCACTGTGCTTGCAAGGCTCAGTGTCAGTTTTCAACTCTTGGAATTGTCTTTCTGTCTAGATTAGCTCCTCATCTATCTTATACTAAAGGTGCTGGACTAGTTGTTTCAAATTTTGCACCAGAAGCCTAGTTCATTCCTTTGGAATCTGCTTTCTTTGTTCTCATCCTCCCAGTCTCCGAGGCTTCTCCTGTGCAGTCAGAGCTCACATGGAGATGCAAAAATGTGCATGTATGAGAAGTGGGCAGGAGACAGACAAGGGTCTTAAAAGCCAAGGCAAGGATGTCAGTAGCTCTGACCAGTCAGGCCCAGTAGCGTCCGAGGGAAGCCCGCCAGCTCTCCCCCAGAGAGGGTCACAGGTACCAACCTACATCAGCCACAAAGGGTCACCTCCATGTCTTCATTCTGACCACGTCCCTCTTCCTTCTCCCTGGCAAGTAATGGCCTATTCATCAGATTTCTGAAAAAGTTTTGCTTTCTCCGTTAGTGAGCCTTTGTTTCTCTGTTCAACATCAGTTGATGTATTTGTGTGGGTCTGTTTCTGAGCTGTCTGTTCTGTTCCACTGATCTAATTATTGTCTATTTTTTTTCCATCAAGAGTTCATCATCATGAAAACTGTCTTTATTGGATGTCTGAAAGTGGGCTACTTGGATTCTTTTGCCTCCCCACATAAACTTTCAGAATCACTTTGTCAATATCCATAGAATAACGTGCTGGGGTGATGGTGGGGACTGAGTTGAATCTAAAAATCAGCTGGTTGGCAGCAACTGACAAACTGCAGGTCTTCCTATCCTTGAATATGGACTACCCATTTGTCATATTTCCAAGCATTAGTCAGACATTCTGCTGGATACACTTAGTCGTGGTCCTCCAGGGTCTGACAGACATGTGAGCTTCATCCATGAGAATAAAAGAAAAGTGCTAATAATCACCCAAAACTCTTACAGAATAAGTGCTAGCTACATGCCAGGTAGAGGACACATTGTTATAAGTCAGGTTTCTGGAAACCAAGCCTGAAGCAGAAATTCTTGTTCAGTTGTTTTATTGGGGAGTGTTCAAAGGGGAAAGGAGGATAGGAGCAAGACAGGAGAAGGAAGCTAAGCTGAGGTCCCCAAACGTATAGGGTTCATGCTAGTCACATGTAGGTTCTGGAACATGGATCCCTCCTTAGAAATAAATCTTCCTGGACTCAGGGAAGCTGGTCTCTGATCTTTATCTCTGAAGACTTCATACCCCTGGGAGTATCTGGGATCTGTTGCTGGCTTCAACTCTCTCTCTCGCTCTCTCGCTCTCTCTCTCCCCTCTTCTCTCCCCTCCCCCCAGCTTCACTAAACTACAGTTCACATGCCAGATGATCCATCCATTTCAAGTATACAACTCTATGACTTTTAGCCTATTCACAGAGATGTACAAACACCACCAAAGTCAGTTGAAGAACATTTCTACCACCACACGGAATCCTGCACCATCATCAGTCACTACCCATTGCCCTGGGCCCCCAGCACTACCAAACTACTTTTAGTCTCTCTCAAGTTGCTCTTCTGGACATCACCAATGGAACCATATAAGACATGGCCTTCACTGTCTGGCTTCTTTCACTTGGCATCACCTGCATTTTCCATGTGCTTCTGCACTACACTTGTGTGACTCATTCCTTTTCATGAGTGAGTAATATCCCAGAGTAAGGACAGACCATTTACTTATCCTTTTACCCTTGGATAGATTTTTGAGCTGTTTCCATCTTTTGGTTGTTGTGATTTTCATGAATTTCAATATCCAGGGCAGGCTTCTGCCTGAACACTTCTTTTTCATTCTCCTAGGTATCTCCTAGGAGGTTTGATCACATGCTCACAGTTGCAGGCATAATGGCCAGTGCCTTCTACACATCAGAGAGCTGTCTGGCCATCAACCAGATGGTTGGCCATCATTCAGGGCCAAGGAGGACTCTGGTAGGTGGTGAAAGTATCCTGCTATGCACTGGGGCCTCTGTGGGAAGAAGAATATGGCAGAACCACCACCAAATTTTTTGCATCAGTCTCTATACTTCCCAGGTTTTGGGAGTGAGCAGGCAGCAGAGTGTCACCCCCTTCATTTCCAGGAGTCCCAAGAGAACAGGAAGGAAATCCTTTGCCAGCCCTGTGGTTGACTATTTGGTCATCAGCAGAGACTGAAGGTCCATTGACCATCTCTCTCCATGGTCCCACACTTGATCTTGCATCAGCCAGGGTAGACCCACACCCTTGTCCCCACATAGGAGGGGACAAGGTCTGTGGCACTCAACAAAATTCACCCCAAACCACCTCCTGGCCTGGGACTAGAACTGGAAAAGCCACAGGACCTCCTGAGTCTTGAGGAACATGTGGACTCTGGACTCTGGAACTGGCTGCCTGGGTTCAAATCCCAGCTTGGTGGGTGATTTCGACAGTAACTTTAGCTCCCCAAGCTGCATTTCCTCATGGGAAACACAGCAGTAACAGTACTTCTCATGTAGTGCTCTCATGAGGACTGTGTGTGAGAGTGTGTACATGTGTATGAGTGTGTGTATGTGGTGTATACATGCACCTATGTGTGTTAATTAAAATAGGGCCTGGTAATTTTAACTAACGAAGATGTAGTAACTTGTAAATGTTTATTAGGTATTTTAAAAATTATTAATGCAATTGAATAAAGCCAAGATGCATATAAAACATAACAAGAACAGTGTTTCCTCTGTCTGCCCTGGAAGTTAAAGAGACAGATCCCTATGTGCTGGCATGAGAAAAACTCCACAACAGTTTATGTAAATGGGCGATTCAGCGTGTGTGTGTGTGTATGTGTGTGTCTATCTGCACGTGTGTAAGTACATTCATGTGCAAGCACATACAGCACACAGTTGTCCACAGCTTTTCAAATTCTCACTGTGTATCCACCATAAGCATATTTTAAATATGCTTTACTAAAAATGCACCACTGAGACCACAAACCTGTGCAGAAAGTTCACATGCAGACACCACGTGCCTCACTATAGGTGTGCATCAGCCTGCAACAGGAGAGGGGCATGCCTGGTCCTCTTGTCATTACAATCACTGTGCATACCAGCCTGTGTTCTGCCCACCTCACTAAGTCCTCCCTGCATGCTAGCATTAGTTTGTAGGAAGTAAACTGCCACTCCGAGTCCAATGTAGACAGCATCTTTAGTATCATAAATAGATGATTTCCTTACCATTTCCATGAATTTACTAGTTATCAGACACACACACACAGATCACAATTCAGAGCCAATACCCTATAGTAACCTATGTGCTTTCCACAAACGTGCCCAGTGACAAGTTCATTAAAGCATCAAATAATTAGACAGAATTGTATTCAGTTCTTTGGGTTCATGCAGAAATATTTGATGGGTCCATTCCTGGCTGTTCAGGGGTATTAAGCAAAGCTTGGGCAAGGGGAGTTTTTATCATCTCCTAATGCATCACCATTTGTGTCCATATAATATGATGCAACATGCAGCCAAAAAAGACACAATTCATTTTCAGGAACATTCGACTCAGCTCAAGGATGAACCTATTTGGAAGGGTGCACACAGGTGTACAAAAGTGTGAGAAAAGGTTAAAAGAGATTCCAAGCTATCTGCTGATAATAGGAGGTGCTCTTGGGAAGGGTGATGGACCATTGACAGCCAAGGGGGGCTTGACCCTCACTCACCAGCATTTTTGCCAAGGGCACAGTCCTTGAAGTGCCCAACTTTATTTTCAAAGAGGGCTCCATGCGCCAGAGCTCAGATCCTGCACACCAGTGCGGTGGGCTCTGCAGCATATTTCCTGCTTGAAGAAGTGAGATAACAGCCACAGAGGCGACAGCTCGTCTTTGCACAACGCCTGTCCCCTTCTCAGCACCACCTCGGTCTTCCCCGTCCGGCTACCCTCCCTAACAGTCACCGGGGTTTCCAGTCCCTCCTCCCCAACTCCCCCTGTCACCGCCTTCCTGGTAGACCCCAGGACACTTTCAGACTGGGGCCTCCCTCCTCCCACTCATGATTCTGGCTGGCTCTCCCACCAGTTACCAGGCAAATGGCCTTTTCTCCCATCCCCACACTGAATCTCAAGCTGTACCACCTGCAATGAGTTAACAAAGTATCTTCAAGGAAGCTCAAGACTTGCTCACACCCAGGGGTAAAGGCAGAAAGTCTGGACCCCCACCCTCCCTCTCTGCTTTAGTCACTGACTGAGCAGCAGCCACTGAGTATCACTGGGAGCCCCAGGAGGAAACAGGCAGACCCCTGTGTGCCCACAAGTTCCAAGACCAAAGGGAGAGCAGACCCTACTTAACCTGCCGTGACATGGGAATCCATCAGCGTGCTCAAAACCTCAGTGGACTCAAGTCTCCACTGGAACCTCAAGGTCACATGCAAGCCTGGCCCAGTCCCCCCTCCCTGCTCAGCTCATCTGTGCAAACCATGATTACAATAGCTCCTTCGCTGAGCTGTGCTGCAAGTTAGATGAAATTACATTAGAGAAAGATGGCTTGGCCCTGGGAAGTTTAGCTGTTGAGTTAGCTTGTGGGATGAGGGTTCTTTCATACCACTCTCAGCAACACCCTCACCACTGCACATGGTTTCACTCTGCGTCAGTGTTGCTGTCTCCAGGAGGGACCTGTCTGAAAAACCCAGTGGGGGGGGGGGGGCTGAGTGAACTCATATCCATAGCAGCATCTGACCTTGAAGGTAGGTACACAACCTTGAAGCACTTCTGAACACACCAGCTGAAAGTGGGCAAGTAGAGACCCCATCCTAAACACCAGTCTGCTAGATTCTCCTCAAGAACTTACCCACCCCAGTCACTATGGGAAGCTGTGTGGAGACCCTCAAATTACTGAAAATGGAGTTGCCATTTGATCCAGTCATCCACTTCTGGGAATCTACCCAAAGGACACAAAAACACTAATTCAAAAAGAAACCTGCATGCCTATGTTTACTGCAGCACTGTTTATAACAGCCAGAATATGAAAACAAATCAAGTGTCCCCAAACAAACGAATGGATCAAGAAGATGCAGTATAGTTACACAACAGAATATTATTCAGCAATCAAAAACAACAAACTCATCATTTGCAGCAATGTGGATGGAGCTAGAAGGAATCATGCTGGCAGAAATAAGTCAGAAAGAAAAGGAGAAATACCAGATGGTCTCACTCATATGTGGGATATAGGGGAAACATACAAAAGGACAAAAAAGTTAGAACTAACAAATGTACAACAAAACTAAAGCATACATCAAGAGAGGAGGTGGGAGAGAGGGGAGAACAGGGGAGGGATTAGTACAAGAGAGCAGGATCAGTTCATGGGTAACATGGCAGTGGGAGAACATCCAGAACTTTGGGATATATGCTGATGTAGAAATATATATATATATGTAGATGTATATAATTAATAAAAAAAATTTTAAAGAACCTACCCACCCCAAGCATGCAACTTGGGGTTCTCCTACTTTATTCTGTCTCAGCCTCAACTTTCTCATCTGTGAAATGGTGATATAATATCCATTCCAATGGCAGGCATATCTGAAAATGTGAACTATCCTATGACTACTAAATATTAAAATTATTTGAAAGTCTGGAGAGAGAGGAGCAGGTAGCAGCTCCCATCTTCTTTATGAAAGATTAACCAACTATGGAGAACTGCCTATAGCAGGGAAGACTTTCTCAGCCCCCAGTTTCCCAAGGAAAAGGCTCTTGCAGAATAACAGCATCTAAATAATAAGACAGCCGCCACTGCAAGGCGTTACGCAGAGGTATCTGATGAACACTTTCAGGTGTGTTTCAGTGTTTTAAGTGAGACGAGAATAACAGACTAGGGCTTCATTTTCCCTGAGGACTCCCTCTTCCTAGGGAAGTGGGGAGCTCTCAGACAGGGGAGTCTAGAAGGAAGAACTGTGCATGCTCAGCCCAGCCTCCAGGTCCCGGCCAATCACACCTATCCCCCACCTATCCCCACCCATGTCCACCTACTCACCCCTGAGAGACCACATGCCTTGCTCTACTGTTGCTCAGAGTGGCCTGTGGCACAGTGCCAAGGACAGGATGAGCAGATCTGGGGGGCAGTTCTAAGGCAGTCTCTCTAGGCAGTTAAGCACAGAGCAGACCTTCTCACAGGGGTTCATTAGTTACCTTTCATGTCCCAGTGGCTCACAAGGTCTCCGACTTGGCAGATGACAATAAGAGCTCTAGGAACTGGCCTGTTAATGCCCAGTTTTAGCTTTAATGTCATTAAATTGGATGTTTCTCCCTACTCCTGGAAACTAAACAAGGATATCTCTGATACTGGATATTGGGATGATGCTGAAGCAGACACATACTTCATTACGTCTTGTGATGTGGTTTAATATGTTCTAAGGAAAATATACACCTAGCACCTCTAACCTTGATAAAAAGTTCCTTCCATATAAATTGAGTTTAAAACAGATTTCATTTAAAATATCTATTAAGTATAAGAGATGTTGTGCAAATATGACAAAGGTCACCATGGAAAGGAAGGATTTGCTTTGTGCGTGGTCTATTAAAACTCAAATTTGCTTTGTTTTAAACCAGAACTAGTTTTGTGTACAAAATCACAGAAAAGGTCCTCCCTGGGTACAAACCATGAAAACTGGCTCTGCCAATTTTCAATTCGGGGTTTTTGGGGAGCCATAAGCACTCCCGACATGTTCCCAAGCTTCAGTCATCTGAACATCAGTTTCTGGGGCAACCACCCTGTGCACTGGTGCCCCTGTGTTTAGATGAACCCCCTTTCCACTTGATAAAGTTCATCTTAGGAATAGGTTTATGTCTTTGGTAACAAGACAACCAGTGCCACTGTCTAACATAACAGGATTATACAACACACAGTGAAAGGAAGCAGGATGACATTATTAAATTGGACACAAACACAGCTACTGCTTTCAGCGTGGGTGTCTGGAGCTGTCCCAGGGGGTGAGGTGGAAATGATGGAAGACTTGCCAATGGAGATACACACCCAAACAGAGGTTCCACCGGGGGTCTTGGGCTTGGGGAATGGCCGGGGTGGGGCGGGAGGTGTTGCAGAGGGGCACACAGCGTGCACTTGAGCTTAGACTCACCAGTGGTACATCTACCTTCTTACAGAGAACTGAGGTCTACAGGGACAGCACACACTTAAGAAGAAGAGCTGGGTATTGTTATTAACAGGGAACCTGGGGGGTCCTGGGGGGAGGGGGGTGACAGTGTCTTGACAGTGGTAGCTGCAGAAGCCTGTATCTGAAAAAACTATAAAGAACTAAAAAGACACACACAAGTAAAACTGAGGGTCTGAGCAGGGTGGGTCATAGTAGGCTGAATCCTTGTCCCTGGCCTCACTCATTAAGTGTTGCAGTGTTACCATTGGAGGCCCAATCCATCCAAGCTCTACCTATCTCAATAAAACTCTCAAGTGAGGCGTACAAAGTCCTGAGGGAGGAAAACACCACCAAAAATAAGCTAGACCATGTTCTCATCCACAGAAAGACTGGAAAAGTCCCAAAGGGACCTTCACCCCCACTGGTGATGCCCTATGGGTTCCCCTGGAATCCAGCTGTTGCATGGCCCCTAAGCATGGTCTTCCCTGGAGATGCTGGAGAGAATATTCCTTATCCCCTCCCGGGAGCCACGTCTCCATGCTGAGGGCCAACTCGGGGTTCCATCTTCCGCCGGGATCCACACTATCTCTGGCCAGGCTTGAAATAGATGCTCGTGCAGTCTTCTGATAAGCTGGTCACTGACAGGCAGAGGAAGTGGCCACAGGGCCCTGCAGCTGGCTGACTCGGGGATCACACATTAGGAAAGGACAAAAGCAAGCCAGGCTGAGAACACCATCTCTGAGCATCCCTGTGGAGGTGGGGTGCTCTCAACTCTGTGAGGTGCCCACGTGGATCCCCTGTAACCACAGACCCCTCTGATCACACCCTGCCTGGTCTCAATCCAAGAAGCACAAGAACACGCTTGTTTCTTGAATCCAATGCTCATCCTTTTTTGGGGGACTTACAAATATCTATAGAGAAAGAAAGGATACAGACAATTGTCTCTACATGGAGAAATGATGTTCAGTCCCATCAAGCAAGGTGCTGGTCCTCATCATCCCACACAGGACCCCTTGGCTTTAGAGAAAACCAGAAGGGAAAAGGGAAGAGAAGCCATAGCTATAGAAACATCTAGGACACACCCACCAGGGACCCTGACATGCAGGCACCTACATGAAGCTGAGACTGTCATATGTCCCACGGATGGGGAAACTGAGGCAGAGTGTCAGTGACTTGTCAGAAGTCTCCAGACCTCTCCCTCCTGACTCCCACATCAGCACTCTCACCCATGAGCTGAAAAGTGAGGCAGTTAGAAGCCAGTACCTGGAGGGTCCCCAGGACACATCCGCTACAGCCTATTAGACTGCTGGTGGGGGTGGGGTAGGGTGAGCCCTGCACCACTGTGGTCTCAGGGTCTCAGGGTCTCGGGGTCTAGGAGTCTCAGGCTGGGAGACCCAGCCTCCTCTCTCATGTGGAGGGGTGGGGGATGGGGATAGGAGTTGGGCAGCCTCTGCCAGGGGTCCTGAGCTGGGAGAGGGGACTTGTAGGCCCGCCTTCCAGGCCTGGCCCTGATTCAAACTGGGCTGGGAGTAGGGGCCTTAGTCCTTTTGGAAGGCCTGGGCCTACGGGGAGCCCACAAGCACACCTCCACTTTAGCCCAGGCTGCAAGTGGGGGCGGGGACAGGGTAAGTCCTATACCACTGGGGTCTCAGGGTCTCATGGACTTGGGGCCTGGAGGTCTTGGAGCTGAACACCTTTTGGTGTCCAGGGATGGGATCTTGGCAGACTCTGTCAGGGTCCTGAGCTGGGAGAGAGGCTTAGTAGGTTCCACCTTCTAAGCCTGGCCCTGAGCCTGGTTGGGCTGAAGGTGGGAGTTGAGGTTCTTTCAGATAGCTTGGGTCCTTGGAGAGGACCTCCAGCAAGTCCCTGCCTCAAACTAGGCTGCTGGAAGAAGTGGGGGGTATTGAAGGGCTAAGTCCTATGCCACTGGGATCTCAGGGTCTCAGGTCCAGGGGTCTCAGATCCAGGGGTCTCAGGCTGGGGGAACTGGCCTCTGCCTCCATGTGGGCCAGAGGTGGGGACTGGGCATCTCTGCCAGGGCACAGGCTGGGGGCAGGGGTCCCCCTCTGGTTTACTCCAACCTCAATCAGATCTGCACTAGGAATGAAAAAAAAATAGTTCTTTGGCTGTAGACATCAAGGAGAGGAAAGGAAGTAATAACAACCTTGGATATAATCACCACCTGGGTAAGATCCAAACAAAGGATGATCAGAACCACTGAGATAAGACCATGAGATTAGGAATTGTAGTGACCTGTCACAAATTTCCACCTACATCATCTCTGGGGCTGGGGAACAAAACCTTTGGTCTGGAGTTTTGTGCAATGCAAGTAAGGCTCCCTCCTTCACCAACCAATGCAGGAAAAGTCACCAGATGTGGCTGCAGCCCAAGGGCAGAACTGCTAACACAAGAGAAGAGAGGAGCTGGACCAACCACCTGGAATAGTCCGTGCCCAGATGGGAATGTCTCCACAGCCAGTGGCTGGGAGTTGGGCTCCCAACACACGATACCAGAACTATAGGGCGGCAAAAGCAGCACCACAGGACAGACATGGGAAAGGACCCTGGAGAACCGCACCACACACCTGCCTGACAAGAGGCTCCTGACTTGCTCAGCCTGACACACGCCTCAGCTACTCCTGGAGATCAGAGCAGCCTGGTCTGTGCTGATCCAGGAGTGCAAGTCTGCACCCAGGAAATAAAAGGACATTGCTCCAGAGAAAGAAAAGACTATTGGGTCAAACATGGATTAATGACTTACAGCAGGAGTTGGAGTGACCAGAGGGGTAAGGGGAAATGAAGGGGGGGGGGGGTAGGGAGACAATATGGAAGGGAGGGCCATACCTAAGGGGAACAGTTATCGTTCCCCTTACAAATATCACCAATGTTGTATGAAAATTAGGAAATAAAAATAAATTTAAAAATTAAAAAGGAAGCCAGAACCCACAGTGCTCTTCCTGCTACCCACCATCGAGCAGACAAGGCAGCATGCAAGTTCCAAAAGGAGGCAGAGAGGCCAAAGCTGGGGCTGGGTGAGGTACATGACTCATCAGTGTAGACAGCTCTGGTTTGGGGCTCCAGGATCAAGACCCTGTTAGAAGAGTCATGCTGTCCTCTAGGTCTCAGTTGCCCCAAACTAGGGCCAGGATGAGGGCAACACCAGCATCTCCAGAGCTCCTAGTGATGAGAATACTGTTGAACAATAATTCAGGCTGAAAAGTGCTGTGGTCCTGTCCCAGGTGGCCCTGGAGAGAAAGTATAATTGAATCATGTAAGGGTTGGAACTGTGTTCCCCAAAAAAATGTTGCAGACCTGCCCTGGTCCTTATGAGTGTGACCTCATTCGGGAGTAGGTGTTTGCAAATGGGATCAAGTTAAGATGAGGCTGCACCGGCTTTAAGTCACACTAAGCCAGTGAGCAGTGTCTCTGCAGAAAGGAGGACATCTGGACACAGGTGGACACAGAGAGGCAAAGCCACATGGTGGTGGAAATGGAGGAAAGTGATGCATCTAAGAACCAAGGGTGCCAAGATCCCCCCTTCCCCCAGAAGAAGTGGGATGAGACAAGGAAGGACTATTTTCAGGGTTTTCGGAGAGCAATGCTCAGGAACAACAGTCTGATTTCAGACTTCTGGCCTCCAAACTCCAGGGGAGTAAATTTCTGTTGTCCTGAGTTCCCTGGTTCATAGTACTTGTGCCATGATGATGCTGGGGAACTAACACAGGTGATGAGTGATCCTTCTATTTTTTCATTAACAATAACGTTATAATCATTCATAATTAATGATCAATTCATTATTAATGAATGAATGCTCATTTGTTGTGCATTTATTGCTCATAAGGCACTTGATTGCTTTACTGATTTACTTGACCCCTCCACCCCTACCCCATGCTCCACCACAGCCCAACAGTGTAGGCATGATTAGAACCACCTGCAGATATGAAAACAAAGGTTCAGGACAAAGAGCTTTTCCAAGTTGACACAGGAGACAAGTGGCAGCAGTGACACCTACTCCCCAGAAGGGCACCCACAGGGGCCCAGCGCATTCCCATTGGGTGCCTCCACCTCTTTCTGCTGAGAAACACCCATGAACCCAGTCAGTGGGTTTGTCTGGGCACCTGGAAGGTTCTGGCAAAAATCTGCCACTTCAGCAGCAGCATCTACCTCTACAGGACCCAAGAGGAACCTAAGTAGCTGTAACGCTCAAATGAAAACAGTACAAATCCTCAGTTCCCAGTCACTCTGGATGACTAGGAGCATTGTTCAAGGACAAATCCCAGGCACCTGTCAGGTGGATCCAGGCTGCCTTTGGAAAGGGTAGCTGAGCCTTTATCCCTAGATATTCCTTCCCAATGGAGAGGCCCCCTCTACTCAGACCTCCCCCTAGACCTGCTGGCTCCAGCTAGCTCTTCTTTCAGGAGCCTCGCTGTAGGGATGCTAACATCCCCAGTAGCCAAGGCAGCTCTGAGAGTTGCTGGTCTCTCCACCAGTGCAAAGGGCTTTGCATCCTCTCAGCTGAACCTTAGGTGGTCAGAGGAGCTGCGTGGTCACTGTCATCACTGCTGCCTCCCAGGAAAGGAAACTGAAGCTCCAGTGGGCAGGGTGAACTGGGGTCTGAGTGCTGCCAGTCCAGCTGCAGAGCAGGCCTCTCAGAGAGTGCCCTCAGCTGCAGACGTGCCTGTGCAGACTGAACCACCCATTCTGCCAGCAGAGGATGGAGCCCAGCCAAGGTCAGGTTCAGGGCACAAAGACCTGACTTGGACAGAAAACAGACTGGACCCTTCTTAAAAATTGTTTATTAGGTGTCAAGAGGTGATGTCACCGTCTCCTTAATCCTCCCACCAGGCTGCAAGCAAACCCTGTTTTCCAGCATCAGTTCCAACCGGTGAAGTCACTTATTCAGGGCCACCTGGCTGAACCTGGATGCCAAAGACACCATGGAGGTGATGTGGGGGTGTCTTGTGGCGAGAGGTCTGCAGACAAGTGGAGCCATGCTCCTCCCCCCCATTCCCATTTTCATAGGGGCTGCTTCTACAGTGGCCTCTTGGAAAAATTGGGGTGAAAGGATTAGATTCTGGCTAAAGAGGAATCATTTCCTTGAATAGAGTCCCTGCAGACAGACGAATGCCCATTCAGGCATCAGATAAGCTGGGTGGGCCCCCTGCCACCTTGCTGGGGGCCACAGCACAGACTGGAGCTTCCAGTCACCTCCCCACAGCAGGAGGCCCTCCCACTTCCCCAGCAGGGCCAGAACATGGTTTGGGCCCTTGGACTGACCAACGGCTGCAACCAAGTGGGGAGGTTCAGGGGGTCATGGACGGAAACCTCTCCTGGAGCTTAAGTCACCACACACGGGGTTGGGGGTGAAGGGCACCCAGTCCTCTTGGCCTAGAAAAGCCCCACTGAAGATAATGCCCTGGCTTTCTCAAGGGGGGATTTCACCCTGGACCCATGTGCCCTCCAGGATCCTTCACTGGGAAGGAACAGGTTCAAGAATCCCAGGGAAGGAAGGCGCTATTCTGGGGGTCAAGGCCTGCGCGGCCGCCCCCTCTGTGAGGCTTCCCTTCCTCTTCTCGACTTCCCCTTTCCTGCTACTTGTCACACCTCCGGCCATTACATGTTTCCCTGTTTCAGGGCCCCAGCGCCAGCACCATGCTGGGCACACAAAAACCTTCAGATGGCTCCAGTGGGTCCTGCGGTCATGTCTGGGCCTCCATGCTTTTCTATTCCAGCCCTGACCCTCCTCCCTCCTGGCCAGTTGGGTGCCTGTGGTCTCCCCACCTGCCCAAGACCCAGATGGAGGGCAGGCATCCTTCCTAAGTGTGCCAGGAGCAGGTCTGGCCCCCCCTCAGTTGGCTGAATGTCACACCACTCACAGATGTTTAATTAACATGGCAAATTCCCCCAGGGAGGGGAGAGGGGACATCCCCATGGAGGTATGTAGCAGGAGACCTGTGGTCATGTCTCCTGGGGCCTCCAGGGTGGAGGTCGGTCAGGACAGAATCACCTTTCCTATAAATGCTTTATCTTCGACCCCAATTCTCCAGCCACCATTGCTAAGTTTATTTAACTTCGATCTACAAAAAAATAAATAAATAAAATGGCAAATTTGGCCAAAAAGGAGACAATCCTTCAGGCCCATTGCTTAACCTACAGATTGTTCCCCCCAAAAGCAGCTACTCTGTGGAGCTGAGCCCAGAGTCCTCACCTCCACCCCAGCAGTGAAGCTGGTCTCCCCCCAAGTTCAACTGGGAGTCAGGCCCTGGGGAAGGGTTAGAAGCCTCATTTGTGCTTTGATACATCACCATGTTATTGTGTTTACTGCCACCTCACAGGAGGGAGACTAAGGCTAGGAGACTGGGAAGCCCACAATCAAGAATAGTCCTCAAACTCCAGGGCCCAACAGTGAGCGAGACCAGTTCCAGCAAGCAGGCCCTTCTGCAGGGGCAGAGCAGGCTGGCTGCCCTGCTTTGCCTTTGCAGAGTCTTCTCTGTGGTTAGCAAGCCAGCCCTTCATTTCCCCACCAGGCTTAGAGTTTTGCAAACCAAGATTGAAGGGTGGGGGCGGCCAGTGCAGCCCAGGGCAGTTCCTGTTACAGCCAGCTAGGAGGTGAGAGAGTTCCTTCCCTTCCGGAGGAGGCAGGATTGGGGCAAGAGGGTCCTCCCTCACCTCCCCCTGAACCAGGATCTCAGTCCAGTATGGAGTACAAGTGCTTGTCTCACTGCCACCTGGAGCTAAAACCCACAACCTGCCTCCCCCTTTCCCAGCACTGACTGGGGACCTAGTCTGGGGTCCCCACTGGACTAGGAGTCAGGCAGAGGTTTAAATTCCATGCCTACCAGCCACAGCCACCTACAACCCTCCTGGCTTACATTTTCCCTCCTGGCTTGCATTTTCCCCTGAATAATGGAGGGATGGCAAGCAGAAGGGACTGATAGCAGGTACAATCAGGGAGGCCTCCCCAGAGGGGGTGTCCTTTTTGCTTTGGCTTGAAGAAAGTTTGGGCAGATACATGCAAATGTCTGGGGGGAAATACACCAAGCAGAGCAAACAAGTGCAAAAGTCCCAAGAGGGAAATACGCATGGTATGTTCTAGAAAAAGCAGGAAGTCGCAGGGTGGGTGATACAGTGTGTGTTCTCTCTGGAGCCCCCTCACCTCTCCTGCTGCCCTTGCCTATCATACCAGTCCTCCATCAGTCTGTCCCCCACCTGGACAGTCTCTGCACTGGCCTGGACCCCCATTTCACCTCTTTTCTCCCCACTATCACCTGTTTTCTTTCAATCCTCTGCAGTGCCCTGGAGGATGCTGTGGCCCTCAGTGGGTGGTTTCACTGTCATTTATTTAGTACGTCCCTGGTCCTTGAACACAGGATCTGTCCTGGTTTCCCAGACCAAGAGAGAGCCTGGCTCCAGGAGCAACTAGACCAGGAGACACAAACAGACCCTGCAGGGTAGCTTGGCAACTCCAAATTACACTCAAAATGTATATCCCTTTCCACCAGCCCAGCCCATTCCTCAGTCTACACCTGCAAGAAACTCCCTGCTGCTGGCTACAGCACCATCTGCACCAGCCAAGGAAAAAGGGGGCTCAACAGGAATCCCCATATTGAAAGAGTGAAGAAGTTGGCTTCTGGCACCCTGAGATCACTCTCCAGACAGTGAAAAGAAAAGACTTGTGTGTATGGACAAGGGCGCATCCCAACTCAGTGTAAGGAATGGAATGAATCCAGAACAGTAGACCAGTGGAAAAGCATCTGGTAAAATCCAGATGAAGCCTGAAGGGGAACTGTTACATGTGAACATCACAGTCATGTGTGAACATCAGTGTCCTGCTTTGTTTAAATTCATCAGCAACTTCAGATGTGAGGCCTGGGGCAGGTGTGCTGGGGCTCTGTACTGTATTTGATGTCTGCAATAAATCCCAATTACTCCAATAGCAAAGTTTATTCTTTCAAAAAGGATGAAACAGTTGCAAAATGTCTAGAAATGTAGACAAGTGGTAACTAATTTAAAAGACACAGATTGTGGGTACATGGGTCCCGAAAGCATGAAACCAGCTTCATGAAATGGCAAAGGTTTTGTTTTATAATCATCGTGCTAAGATTTAATGAAAAAGATCTCAAGCAGATATGAAAGAACCTGAAGAGTTGGCAAAACAGAATGGGGTACACAGGTATCATGTGTATTACTTTTTAGCAGTATATTTAAACTCTTTAAAATAGTCATTTATATTTAAAATATTTCATATTTAAATTCTACCATATTTTTATTTAAAATACATTTAATATATTTCATATATTTAAAATATTTCATATTTTTAGATCTCAAATGTGTTGTTGTACTTAACTGAAAGGGAAGAGAAGCCTGGGAATGGATGAGAATCACAGAAGCAGGAAAAGGCAGGCACAGCCATGCTCTGCATTCAAACCTAGCCTCCAGGATGGTCTGACCACACCTGGTCCAGGCTCATTTGGAAATTTTGACAATCAAGACTGAGCGTTCACAGGAAGAGGCCTTTAAAGCAGGCTGGAACTGGTGAGATGCCTTGCAAGCTGGTCCTGACAGAGTGCATCTACAGGTGACTGGCCAAAAAGCCAGTCACCTGTAGATGGCAGGAGATGCCGGTGCAGGGGGATTTGCAGGCTGGGGAGCTGGCAAGGACCACCCCTCCAATCCTAAAGGCCCTATAGCATAGCCCCCCTCCAGAACACTTGGGGAGCCATCAGAATAGAATAGAACTGACACAGAAAGCTGCCCACAAGAAAAGGCAGCTTAGAGAGCTGTATGCATCATGCATAGTTTTTTATTTTTGTTTTAACATCTCTACGTATAAGTATGAACATAAAAGAGAGAAAGAATGTATGTGTGTGTGTAAGAAAAATGTAAAACAACACATGACAAGGTAAAGACTGGTTATCTTCAGAACTGGGGCAAAGAAAGAAAGAACACTTTCTCTCCTTCTCAATGCCTGAGTTTGCTGGCCTAAGCAGCTGTTGTTTTTATAATAACAGAGCATGGTCGGATCTCTTTCTCTCATGTCCACAGTGGTTAAATGTGAACCCGGAGCACAGGGTCCTGAGCAGCTAATGGACTGTGGCTCGGCCATGCTGTAGATTATTACTCAGCCAGGAAAAAGAGTACCAGCCAAGAAACAGACCCAAACTGTTACTCAGGGACAAAGGATGGTCAAGCTATAAAAAGAAGCAAAAGAGGGGAGGAAGGAGCCTGGAAGGATCAAAAAGGTATTCAGGAAGACACCAAGGCTTCTGGGAGCTGGCAATGCTCTAGGTATGGATTTGAGTGATGGTTATAAGGTAGTTTGTTGAAATGATTCATGCTACAGGATAGTTGACATGTGGTGCTGCCAATTTAAAATAAAAGTTTTTATAGATACCAGATGGTCTCATGTATATGTAGAATATAGATAAATCAAACAAAAGGGCAAGAAATAGTGAAAAGCAAAAAGCTGACCATAGAAATGAAACATTCAGCAAAGGTGGGAGAAGGAGGAAGGAAGGGACTCAGGATAATATGGGTCATGGGTGATATGATGGTGGCAGATATATGGAGACTATAACACTGCAAGAAAAAGTTATTATTTAAATAAATACATTTAAATAATAAATAAAAGTGTAAAAATACAAGACAAAGTGAAGGCAGCCATCTCTCTACCTGTGCCCACAGCTCACTGATCTCCTTTCCACCCACTCTGCTCCCATGCTCTGCCCTCTTTGTTTTCCCTTTTAAAACACAAGCCGGGCACAGTGCCGCGTGCCTGTAAGCTTCAGCCTATGAAGCAGCCGGAGCCAGGGATTGCAGTTCAAGTCCCGCAAGGGGAAACGCAGTGAGAACTAGTCCCCAAAAATAGCTGGGCATGGTGGCATGCACCTGTAATCCCAGCTACCTGGGAAGCTGAGGCTGGGGGTTGCTTGAGTCTGTGGTACCCCGGGCAATGTGAGCCTGTGGTTTCATGGGCAAAAATAAGGAGACCTAGTCTCAGACAAAAACCACAGGAAATGCTCTCCAACCACAGGGCCCTGGCACCTGCTGGGATTCAGAAAGCACCTGCTTGCAGCATTCACTCTTCCCTCAGTGCCTCAGGACCCAGGAAATCTCCAGACCTAAGTCCCATCTGAACGAGACAGACACAAACAAGAAAACTCAAGATTGGGTGGTAGAACTTGCAGGTGACTGGGCGACATGCAAGGTTCTCCTCAAGTGATAAACTCCAGGGCTCTGTTTCTCAGCTACTTGTTTTCTTAATCAAAATTTGGAAAAGAGAAAGAATGTCAGTTGAGGGGAAGGAAACTCACAGGTACTGAAACCTGGGGTGTAATACACCCTGCCCCAGGCACCCTGGAAAGGCTGCACCCAGCATCTTCGGGGCAGCATGCAGAGCCAAGGTCATAAGCCCCTCCTCTGTGTGGAAAATGAGTTCCAGAAAGGTTTACAACTTGCAATGGGCCACGCAAGCAAGAGGACCTCCTAGGAGCCTCTGGTGTCCCCAAGGATGCACTGGTCAACACTGAGGCTGATACAGATTAGAAAGGTGGTACCCCATGCCACACAACCAAATAAAGCCTGTGAAAGTCCTCAGTAGCCTAGAACAGGCCAAACTGTTGGCCAAAGAATTGCATCTCCAGTGGTTCACTTGCCGGTGGTTTTTGAGTCAGCACTTTCTGATCTTGAGGCAACTTCATGCTGATGAACTCTACTTGCAGCCACAGATCCATGACCAGTCAACCCTAAACCTGTGGAGTGGGGCTGACTGCCCACATGGCCCCAGCCCCACACATTTGGAAGTCTTGGGTCCTGTTGCCGGAGAGCTGCAGAATTACCCCTCTGCTTTCCTTGGGACAACTGATCCACTAGGCAAAGCCAGAACCCTTGACCCTGACTGGCCTCTAGATCCACCTCAGTGTCCATCAGGGGTTTCCTTGTGCTCCAGGGACTGTCTTGCCATGCTCAAGGGGCCTGTGGGCACACAGTGCTTGCTCCCTGCTCACCCTGTTCCCACCTGCCTGCCTGCCTGGTCATTCAGTCCCTCTGCGGCCATATGTATCATCATCTGTCCTTAACCCAGGCCATCTATCTTACTTAGGGCACCTGCCTGGCCTCTAGAGACCCCAAGTCCTTCTCCGAAACAGAGGCAGTGGGAGAGTTTTAATTTTTTTATTTTTATTGATTGCATGTGTATGATTTTTACGTAGTTGTTTACTCTCCCTGTTCTCCCACCACCCTGTCACCTGTGAACCATAATCTTAGTCTCTTGTGCTCATCCCTCCCCCCATCTCACCCTCCCTCCCCATCTCTTGCTTTATGCTTTAGTTCTGCTGTCAGTTTGTGAGTTTTAACTTTTTCATGTCCCTTTGTTTGTTTGGTTTTCCTATATCCCACATAGAGGTGAGAGCATCTAGCATTTCTCTTTTAATTTCTGGCTTATTTCCACCATCATGATTCCTTCTACCTCCAGCAATGTGATCACAAATGCATCAAATTTGTCTTTTTAGATTGCTGAATAATATTTCCTCAGGTAAATATACCACAGCTTTCTGATCCATTTGTCTGTTTTGGAGCATTTGGGTTGTTTTGATATCCTGTCTATTGTAAATAGTGCTGCTATAAACATCCAAGTACAGGTGTCCTTTTGAATTAGTGTTAATGTATCCTTTGGGTAGATTCCCAGAAGTGGAATTGCTGGATTGAATGGTAGTTCCGTTTTCAGTAGTGTGAAGGTCTTCATATAGCTTCATATGCATAATGAACGCATAGTGGCTAGACCAGTTTGCATTCCCACCAGCAGGGTAAAAGTAGTGTAAAAGCAGTGGAATTTTTAAAGGAATCAGTTTCAGATCTTCCTGAATCTGAAAACTGACTCACACCTATCTAGAAGGACCAAAGTACCAAAACAGCATGACCCTTTCTCACTGCATTAGCCATTACTTTACAAGGTGCACAGCTCACTGGGGTCTTATTTCTAAGTCTAAGGGGTCTTATTTCAGTGCTAGTACACCCACAGACCCCTTGAGCATGGTGAGAGTCCCCGGATCATGAGGAAACCCCTGATAGACTCTTAAGGCAGAATCTAGAGGGCAGTCAGGGCCAGGGTTCTGGTTTTGGCTAGCACATCAGTTGTTCTGAGGAAGCAGAAGGATAATCCTGCAGCAATGGGAACCAAGACTTCCAAATGGAGATGAGATAAGCTTGCAAAAAAATAAAAAATGCAAGCAAGAAAAATTTAAAACTGTTAGTAGAACTGAAGCATAGAGCAAGAGGGGGGAACGGGTAAAATGGGGGAAGAATGGGCACAAGAGATTAAGATGATGGCTCATGGGTGACAAGGTGGTGGGAGAACTCAGGGTAGACAATGATGTAAAATATGTGTGTGTGCAATCAATTTTAAAAAAATAAAAATTTAAAAATACCCCAAAATTGTTCAAAATTGTCTCCAGCTGCCTCAGGAGACAAACTGGAAAAAATCTTAACTGACCTATGCCAGTTACGTGGTCTCATGAAAGTTATGCCATCTTTGAGACTCGGTATCCCATCTGAACTGGGTGGAAAGGTTTATAAAGCATCTAGCAACGAGGTTAATCAGAGCACCCAGAGGACCCGGCTGGGCCGCCCATGTCACTTCTTGAGCTATTACCCTAAGTGCTGTTTATATAGTAACATGTTTAATTCTAAACATTCCTATGGCCGTTCCCTTTTCAGACAGGAGGGCATTGGGCACTCAAGATGAAGCAGCTGGACCTCAAGGTCACACTGGAAAGTGCTCAGCTGGGATTTGAACCTGGGGTGTGGCCCTACACAGTCCTCCCGTTACCCACAACACTTAACTACCGCCTTCCACCTGCATGAGCAGATAGGTAGCACTAGAAGGTTTTCCTAATCACCTTCACCTCTGAACCTGGGGCGCCAGTGGTCTGAGAGAGAACAAAGACAAAGAAATCATTCCAAATCGGGCACAGTAACGTGTGCCTGTAAGTGACAGCTTATGGAGTTGCAGCAGGGTCTGAGGGTCATGGTTCGAGTCCCACCCAGGGCAACATAGCAAGACCTAGTCTCAAAAAAAAAAAAAAAAAAAGCTGGGTGTGGTGGTACATGCCTATAATCCTAGCTACCTGGGAAGCTGAGGCTGGGGAATAGCTTGAGTCCATGGTACCACAGGTAACATGAGTCTGCAGTTCCACAGGCAAAAATAGCGAGACCTAGTCTCAAAAAAAAAAAATAATAATAATAATAATAATAATAATAAAATAAAAAATAAAAAGAAATCATTCCCAAATGGGGATAAAATCTACAATCCTTGCACAGCTCTTAGGGGTTGGTTCAACATAGCAAGTGATGGTGAGGACAAGACAGAAGGATCAGCTTCTGGTGGGGACACAAGGGGGAAATAGGGGAGATAAAGTATTGGTTTTAAAGGAAGACCCCTTCACTTTGTGGGTGAAAAGGTCCATTTTGGACAGGTTGAGTTTGAAGTTCCCAGAAGTCCACACAGGAACAACCAAGAAGTAAGAGGACATGGCCAGAGTTCCTGCTCCAAGTTCAAGGTCCTGCTCAATGGCTTTCTGAGAAGGCTTTCGTGCTCCCTAGTCTGACCTCCATGAGCTTCCCTGTGATCCCCGGTCAGCCTGCAAGAATCCCTGCAGCAGCATCTCACCCTGTCCATCTCCTCTGTAGCCCCCAAGGGGCTGACCTTGCCTCACCCTTCATGAGCTTGCTGTCCAGCATGTTCTAAGGCTGGACATTTGCAAGTGGCTGAGAGTCATCTCGAAGGACACACATATTTTGGGAGCATGTTACTTGCCTGTGACCATCTTATCAACTGACCAGAAACTGGGTGACTTAACACAGCGCAGCTTCATTCCAGTTCCTCAGGCCCAAAGTCTAAAGTGGGTCTCACTAAATGAAGGTGTCTACAGGCCCCCGTGCCCTCTGCAGGCCCCAGGGGGATCATTTCCTTATCTTTTCCAGCTTCTAGAGACCACTGCATCCCCTGACTGGTGACCCATGCCCCATCCTCAAAGCCAGAATCTTCCCATCATGCCACATCTGACCCACCTTCCCCCGCATCTTTTAAGGTCCCTGTGATGACACGGGTGCACCCCCATTACCCAGGACCCTCTCCCCATCTCAAATGCCTTAACTCAATCCCATCTACGAAGTCCCTTTCCTAGTCACAGATTCACAGGTTCCAGGGATCAGGATGAACAATATGAGGGGTTCCTCTTCTGTCCACATGGAGAGAGTCATCCAAGGAGAGAGGACACCCAGGAAAGCGCAGAAAGGGCAGAGGTCATACACCCACACATCAGGCAGGCCCCTGCCTGGAGACCTGCTCCACCTCCCAGCCCTGGCCTTATCCCTTCATTACAGTAACAATCCCCATTATCCAAATAGAGTTCGGTCAAGTATCACAGGTGCAGTCAGGGTCTCACCAGAGGCTGCATGGGAGCTGAGGCTGGTGTCTAATACACTGTCACCGGCCACAAGCTACCAAGTCACTCATCTAAGAAAACTTAAACCTGCAGCCGACAGAAAGAGCAGAGAACTCCAGAGCAGCGGAACCCCTGAGCCCGCCCCCTGGACTTTGAGTTGGCACCAGGCAGGTGGGTGGCACACACAGGAAGCCCAGCCCCCATGACCCCTGGGGGCAGCTCGCTTCTCTTCCTGCTCAAGAGAGGAAGAGAGAAGAAGCCTCAGTAGCAGCTTCCCCGGCCACAGGGGCTCACTGGCTGCCTGACCACAGAGACCGGAGCCCTGAGGTCAGGCCCGGGAAGCCAGCACACCCCAGCCCCAGAGGCAGGCCTGAATAATCTGCCCGAGAGCAAAAACAAAACATGGATGCAAAATGGCCATGAGCTGGGAGGGCAGCTTTCTTGGAAACTTCACAGCATAAGCCCAGAAGCTGAATACACTTCCTACCGCTGCTGTAAAAAATGATCCTGGGGTTGGAAGTACTATGAATGGGGTCTCTTTCAGGTCCAAAGTCAAAGTCAGCTTCGCTGGGAACAGAAAGGTGTGAGCAGCGTGGGTCTCCCATCCCTGCATGGTCAGCTTCCAGGGCACGGACCCCCTCAGCTCAAGGACACCCCTGCTTCTGTGCTATGCTGCTGTCTGCTCTCTCCGCCCTCCTGCCTTTCTCTTCTACAGCCCCTATGAGAAGACTGGGCCACCTGCACAATGCAGGATCACCTCCTACCTCAGCTCCACAACACAATTACATCTGCAAAGTCCCTCTGCCGCATCAGCTGACATTGGCCTGGTTACAGAGACCAGGACATGGCGTCTTAAGGGGTCATTCAAGACCCGGGATCTGCAGATGAGGAGATACTTGTATGAGTTGCTCTTACCTCAGAGATGGTTTTGAAGCACCTCCCCAGGAAAAGCTAAGTTATCCCTCCCTCTTGCCTTGCTAACTGAGGGAACTTAACGAAATAGAGGTTGGAACAAGGAAAATGCAGCAAATGGAAGGGGAGACAAAAACACTCCACACGGGCAGCCTCCCCACCACATCTCAGAGGAGTTCCAGGAGCTCCCCTACACCCTGGTGTGTCTGGTCCCATCTTTTCCAGTGAACACACAAGAAAACGGAGGTTCGGAGATATTAAGGAACTTGTCAAATCACAGAACCTGCAGACAATGGAGTTGGGATTCGAACCCAGGCTACCTGGTTCTTACTCTCGGCCACTGTGAAAAACACCTGAATCTTTCTTAGGTATTTTTTTCTTTTTGATTCCAAAAAGTTGCTCACAGTCAAACCTATCCTTTTGCGGAGGAAATTATGCAAAGCTTTTGCTGCCGCCCCCACTCACTGGCGATTAGCAGTGAAATACCTATTTTGGAGCATTGCGCTCCAGTGACCTGCATCCTTGCCCTGACTCTCGCCGGCAGCTGAGCCTACATGAACAAGTCTACGGAGGCCACTTCCCATGGTTCGGGTGAGATCAGCAGCATATGTGCCCAACAGGACCAGGGCGGGAACCAGGCACAAACCAGGACCAGTGCTGAGCAGGTTGGAACCCCTCCCACTCCTCAAAACAAAACCACCCGTCTGAGCAGAGGCAGCAGCTGTCAGTCAGCATGTCCCGAGACAGAGTGTCCCAGCCCTGCACGGGGTTGTGGCCCCCAAGGCTGCCCTCGTGTTACTGTAGTCACACGTGCAGGCTGAGTCCCGAGCTAGTCCACCGTCAATGCCCACCACTGAGCTTCGGAATAGACAGCAAAAGTCATCATTTTCACCACTGATGACCAACACCCTCCAGTTGACATGTGTCAGTGATGCTGACAATGCCAGGCAACCAGGCCCCACCCCTTGGAGGGGCCACCATTCGAGTTCCACACCTATTCAAGAAGATACGACCTCTCCCATTTGTTAGAAGGGTAACTAAAGTGGCTAGCCACCCACCACATGGACAGGTGAGCAGCAGAGGGCACTCAGAAACAACACATCACTCAGTACAGACAAGAGGAGACTAGAAGCGACCAGCAGAGGCACCTCCAGGCATGGCACTAAGTGAAACTCCAGCCACCTGGGAGCAGGGAACCATGAGCTCAGTTATATATAGGAAGCCCCTTAACAGGCAGGTCCAACAGGGGTTGCCTGGAGCAGGGGTGAGAGCAAGTGACTACCCGGTGTGGGACCCGAGTGATTTTCTGGGGACACGGAGTGTTCTTTGTCACCTATCAGGTAGCTTTCAGAGGTGTCAGAATGCATTAAGCCATATACTTAAAATGGGTGCATTTTACCCCATCTAAGTTATCCCTTTTCACTTAACAAGGTGAAAATCCCAAGCAGAGCTTCTACCTCCCAGAAGAGCACAACCCTAAAATATGCCATCTTCATAGAGAGTCACCAAAGGTGAGACTTGGTCCCGGGAGCCCACATTAGGCAGGCAATGGGAGATATTTTTTTCCATGTCCTTCTGTATTTTCCAAAGGTCCTACAATGGAACTGTGTGCTTGTGCAATGGAAAATAAGATTGGTCTTATTTTGAAAAATGAAATTTTGAAAAATGAAAATGGGATATAGACTACCCTTCCTGAAATGACTTGGGTAACTGCTTCCCCCAAGGAAGGGTGGTGAGTCAGGAAGTTCTCCTGGTGCCCGCAGTCCTCTGAGCCTGGCTATACAGGGCACTCACAGGAACCTCCTTGTCGACTATACCCAGCCTTCCCAACCTATCCATTCCCAGAAACAGCCCTGCACCAAAAGCGGCCTTGTGTCCCACATCCAAGCCTTCAAACCCAGAGGCAGGCAACCAGCGCGGCTCCCATTCATGTGCTCCCTGCTGTGTGGCCTGGACCAATCACTAGACCTCTCTGAGCTTCAGCTTCCTCATCTGTAAATCAGAAGTTATACCTCCTATGGGGGTAGGGGGGAGGAAGGGAGTGAGAGGGATGAAATGATGGTATTGGGTACACTGCACTACTTTTAATTCAGAGTTCCCCACGGGGGAAAAAAAATTAAGTTCACAAGTCCCCAGTAATTCATGGAAGAGGACATAAAACTCCCCCATTCAAGCTCCATCTCAACCTGATGTTCCTTTCTGCAGCCCTCCCTCATGTCAGGGAGATGGGCTGGGCAGCTGTCAGTGTCCACGGGAACTCACAGCCACAGGCATCCTCACAGAAGCTCTCCCACCCAGTTCCCACCGTCAGCAAGCGCCAACCATGTGCCACATCTGACGAAGGTCATGCCTGGCCAGGAGTGCTGGCCTGGCTACTGTCCAGCTGCCAAGACCTCTTAGCAACACAGCCCCTACCAGACAGCTGGCTCCTAGCACTTAGACCTCTGGACTTCATTTCACTGCAGCTGACAGGGGATACAAGGCTGGGCAGAGGAAGCCTAGGTCACCCACTCAGATCATGTCCATGGCCCAGGCCAGGTACTCTGCAGGGCAGTGGAACCATGGACAGAATCATGGAAGCTCCCTGCAAAGGCTAACAGGAAGGGAGAGGGCACTGAATGCCCCTGGAAATGGTAAGGACCCATGGACTCCTCACAATGCATTTAAAAGCCCTCACAATGCATTTAAAAGCCCTTGCCAATGAAGACACTGAGGCACAAGAGGTGGAAGTGACAGAACAATCAAGAGCTTCACAGACCAGCTCAGTCAGTATTTTAAACCTCACTTCATGGATCATGGACTTGGGCCCTCAGAGAGGAAGTGACGGGCCAGTCACGTGTCAGGAAGGAACCAAGCTGATGACACCATGACTTGTATGCGGCCGCCTCCCTGCCAGAACCTGACTGCTCTGAGCAGTTACTCTCAGCCTCAAAGATTTCCTTAGTCCCTGTTTTTCCACTTAAGGACTAAGACACTGGACTACCTGCTGGGAGCAGGCAGGAGTGGGCCCTGGGCTTGCACACCCTGGCCTGGGCTATAGCTGCCCTGCCCACTGGACCAAGAGGTTAGGTCACCGATCACCACACAACCTCCGACAGTCTGTGGTCACGTTTGGACTCTTCTTGAAGAGCAGATGCAATGGGAGAACTTCTCTTTTACTAACTGTGTTAGCCA
>PVHY01019261.1:0-27695 GCA_004024945.1 Uropsilus gracilis
CATTTTTCTGCAAATTGTTGTTTGGTTAAGTTGATGTTTAGTTGTTGGTTGTTTGGCCTGTTGTTCTTTTCCGATATATGGTAAGTGTGTGTGTGGTTTTTTGTTGTTGTTGTTGTTTTATTTTATTTTATTTATTTATTTATTTTATCCCGGGGCTTTCCCACTTCACTAACATTTGTTAACTATCCTGATCTCTTGTACGCTTCACCTCTCCTGCCTTCTTCCCCCTCCTCCTCTCTCGTTCCATGGTTCAGTCCCATTGGTTGTTTTCATTTTTTATTTGTTTGATTTTCCCTATATCCCTCATATAAGTGAGGGTTGAAATTTCTGATTGACTCAATTTATAGCCTTCTCCTGTTGTGAAAAATTAGACTCTTCCTATTTGTGTGATTTGGTGGGTTATTTTTTTGGTTTTGGGGACAGTATTACCATCAGTCTTTGAGCATTTCCAGACCTAAAATATAACCTGCCAAATCTTACCAAGTAGGTAGGAACCACCTACTTTTGGATAATGGAAACCTGTGAACATATCCTAGGGAGAGGGCTCATACATCCTTTAATAAAATTGTTTATGATCTTTCTTATCTATACCTAATTCTTCCTCATACGCAAATACAGTTGGCCCCAAAGGGAAATAATGAAATGGAATGTTAAAATTCTTTCAGTCATTTTTTTTGAGAAATGCAAGATGTGATTAAAAGAGCAAATCACACAAAAACATGATTGGCTCATGAAACTACCATTCATTTTCTTTTAAAAGACCTGTCTTCTAAAGCAGATTAAACACCCTTGGCTTAAAAGGTGGAAGGGAGTCAAGTAAAAACATAACAAAGTAGAAAAGGGCCTCATAGTCCCTCAAGCATCCTAAATATTTCAAACCCATTCCAAGTACACGAATTATAACGTAATATGATGTAATTCCTATTAACTTTAGAGACAGTGAATTCACCTGATACAGGAAATGATAGATGCTATGCTTGTTCTGTGAAGTATATTGTAAAATTGTGTTGCTGGAGCCCTTTTTTCTTCATTGTCAGCACAAATCCTTGTTTATTAAAGATTTAGCTTGAAGGAAATTTTAATTAATTACAGGTGCAGTAAATCCTGCCTGGGAAGCTGCCGTGCTGTGTTTACCGTGAATGGCCTTCATGTGCCTGTGCTCCACTCCGCTCTCCCCGCTGCCTGACAGTGTGATTTATGGCTGTTGTTTTCTACCAGTCCACTGTTTGCCCTCTAGGAGGGATTGGTCTCTTGAGCCTCCATAATAACAGCAGCACTTTCACAGACATCTTTTAATGACAACAGCACTGCATTCAGTGAGTCAGGCTAATTGCAGATGTACCCTATTAATTGCAAAAACTGGGAGAGGTTACATATTTTACAAGCTTTTAATTTGAAACCGCCCGAGATGATTTGTCTTAAGTGTTTGGATAGAGACGTCCATAATATTCAACAATTCACCATTACTGAAACTCCAATCTAGGCAGTTACAGAATTTGAGATTATCAGGTGAAAACAAATAGTCTTAGATATGTTTTTTTACCTAGTGGCTGTTAAGTGGAGGTTTACTTTCAATGGGGACGTTGAACAAAATTATTCTTTTTAAAAAAGTGTTTTCTTAACTTAGTCATCATTGTATGTAGCTTTATGAATATAACATTCTCTGCTTCTATAGTTGACATTACAGAATTTTCCAAAAAGCTTTAATTTTGCTAAACACGGAAAGGAAGCTAAACCCTGTTCCAGTGGTATATATTTGAGAGGCTAGGCATCTCATTTGTTTTAAATGTGGTAAAGTGATGCTCAGAATCCAGTTTGTAGTGGCATTTGTGGGAGGTTCCTGGGATGACTGGCAACTCTGCATTCTCCAGTTAGGAGTTCCAGGGTCCAAGAGCAAGTGAACCCACATTTGCAAGGTTTGGCTCAGATCCAGTGGACGTTTTATAAACATGAGTGCTGATTTAACCTCTACTATATTTCAAGCCTGAGACAGTTGTAGTTTTCACTTCTATGTACTTATGTAACTCTGTTTCTGCTGTCGACTCATGCTTGGAGCATTCCTGGTTTTTCAGTTTGCTCTTGGCTCACACCCTACTTCTCAGCTTCTCCGAGTCTCTACTCTCCTGGAGGAGAAAATCACTATAGAGATACTGCCGACCTAGAATGTTGGTGGAAAATACAGACATGAAGGAACAGTTGAAGTCAGCCATGACTTCTGAAGGTTACAGGACTGAAGGAGTGAGGTGTTTGCAGTGGGGCAGAGTGTCTTTAGGCAGGCTGCCTGCTTCCCACTGGGCTTTATTGGTGGTGGCAGGGTCAGAAGCAGTGCGAAAGTAGCGTAGTCAGGGAGAAGAAGGGGAATCGACTCCTCAGAGAACCTGGAGGTGTATCTGTAAGCCTGTGAGCCCTGATCTGTTTACTGCTACATTCATTGTAAGGGTAAAAAGGAAATGGGTTAAATCATATGGGGCCTTCAGGATAGTATTGTGTGTTTTGAATTCAACATGTGTTGAAAATTGTGATGAGGAAAACAGATGTAGTCCTAACTCGGCTCTCACCTGGGAAACCTTCAGTTGGAACCAGGTATTACTCTTCTCAGAAATATCTTATTGACTGTAAGGTGATGAGTGCATTATGACATAATAAGACAGCCACCCCCTTTTTAAATCTCTTTCACAAATTCTTGGCCCTTGTTGTTGCACCCTATTATACTCTTTAAAACTAAAACAAACAAACAAACCCGTTCTTGTTTATTAAGATTTTATTTTTTGAGATGTTTTTATAAAATTTGTATGCTTGTGAATTATATGAGTTGTATTAGGTGTTTTAATATCAAGCTATTTTTACATTCTTATAATTCCTAGTAGATCAGTTTATTGCTACATATTATTTGTAAATTAATGGACCAAGATTTGAAATCTTTTTCTGGATTTCACAACAGATAAATAAACAGGCTGGTTCTGACTCCACTCATAAAATTCTTTGGGTCTGAAAGACTTTTGGTTGAAAGACCATGTTCTGTAGTATTGTTTCCATCAGTTTGTTTCATTTTTCTTGCATCTATTTTGGTGATTTTATTTTATTATTATTTTTAACAATCAAGTGTTAGCTTTTCTGGCATTAAACTGTACTTGGTTGGTGCTTGCACTCCTGCCTGTTAATGGGTTAACTTTTCAGAGACTTGTCTTTCTTGTTCTGTTCAAAGAGTTACTTAGTTTTTGGCTTTATCTATTAATCCAGGATTGTTTTTTTTTTTCTGTTGTTGTTTTAAGATGCACGCATTGTAGTTTTTATCTTACTTATTTTCTCATTTTTCTTTTTGTAGCTGATTAGTTTGATTGCAGTCTTTCTTAATAGATTATAGTGTTTTTTGTGTGTGTGATCTGGACCTCTGTTGGTAGCTGTCACTAAGAGCCCACTAACAAACAGCAATAGTTAGAACCTTGTATCCTAATATTTAAACATTTTATTTTCTCTAATTATACTTTCTCTCCTCATCTGGCAAACTCTGAGAGACACTTGTCAGGTCCCCTACAGCCTGTGGATTTGCTGCTTTGTCACTACGGCTCTAAGAACTGTTGGTTGTTTTTTTTTTTTTTTAAGGTTCAGGACTCTTCCTACCTATTGTGCTATCTCCTTTAGCACAGGAAACAGCCCTCTTGTTTGTTGTTGTTGTTGTTGTTTAATTTATTTTTAATTTTTATAGAGACTAGGTCTCGCTATTTGCCTGGATTGCCTCGAACCCATGGACTCAAATGATCCCTAGCTTCAGCCTCCTAGGTAGCTGGGATTAACAGGTGTGCACTGCCATGCCCAGCTTGGAAACAACCCTCTTGTTAAATTATTCTTGTCTGATACTTACTTTGCTAATGCGGTTCTGTTCTTGTTTGTATTTCCTTGGCATATCTTTGAGAACTTGCATGTTTTCAGCTTTTAGTGACAGCCTGGTTTGGGTCTTTTTTAACGAGGATAAGCTTTATTTACTCTACTTACCCAGTGAAAATCTTGCTGCTAATTACTTCTATCATATGGAGACCCCTGATATGTTTAGTTTGAGCCCAGCTGTATAAATTTGTTTTTGTTTTGTTTTTCATTTTCTTGATTTTTCTATTTTTTTGTTGCTTTTCCCCCCTTTACAGTGTTCTGATAGTTCTACAATCTATTCTTTTTTAGTATTTGTGCTAGAGTAGCAACTAATTGTTAGGAAATGTGCTTTAATTTGTTGCAAATATATTTCAATATTTTTTTCTTGTGCCCCCAAGTTAAACAGTATCTGTCACCTTTGTCCTATTATACCTTTGGATGGTGTGTGTTTTTTATTTTTCCCTGATCTCAGTCTAGGTTGTGTTAAACTAAACCTGAATGGTCATAACACTTAAAATTATTAACTTAAGTACTTAGGGTGTATGTTACATGTAATTTTCCCTTAAAAATTTTTTTTTTCATAGTCAAGTCAGAGGCAGTCCTCCTAATCTTTAGTTAATATTAGCTTTGGAGTTGGCTACCTTTTTACTTTCAAATCCTGATTTCACCACCTACCAGCTGTGTGACCTGGTGTGTTATTTTCTCTAAGCTTTAGTTTCCTCATCTGTGCACTGAGGGTTTGTAATAGGATTTCTGTCCTCTCAGAGAGTTGCTGTGGCACTGAGTCGGTGATGAGCATTCAGGGCCCGCACCTCTATTGTTTGCTCTGGTGCAGTCAGCATCCCAGGCACACCTTCGACTGATGGAAAGAAACCAAATTCTTTCAGTAACTGTACCCCTACACTGGCTGGATGTAGTATACTTATCTCTTGCTGATTTATTTTCTGTCCTTATCTGTCTGATGGTGGGATTTATTTTTTTGTCAAACACCACTGCTGGTTTGGATCAATGCAGGGTCACCTCTTTCCCTTAGAATCATGGAAAGATTTCCCTATTGCTTTCTAACATTTTGAGTGTTGCAGAAAAGAGATGTCTTCCAGGTAGTCTTTTCCTGTGAAGGAAATTTTTTTCTTTTGTTCTGACTAGAAGTTAGAGCATTTTCTCTTTTTGGGAATTCAGACATCTAGCAGATATATGCCTAGGAATATATTTTTCTCAGTGTTTCTGGCTGACACCCTAGGATGTTTTGTTCTATAGACTCAAGTTTCCCCACAAAATAAAAAAAAAACAAAAATCATTGCATTTATATATTTTTTAATTTGTCCTCCTGGAATTCATGTTCTACATTTTAAAACTTCTAGATTTGTCTTTCTTGTGTACTTGGCTCTCCTTTCATTTTCTAGCTTGTTTCAAAGTAATTATTTTCTGTCTACCTTGTTTTAAGTTTAAGGATTGACAAAACAATGTTTTGGAAAAACAAAAATTGGCATTTACCTGTTACAACTTTTTCTGATCTTACTTTTGAGCCCCTTTTCCCTCCTTTAATAGTGAATGTGTTAAGTGTTTAGACCTTACAGACCTTAATGAAATGTAACCTTAAGTACTAATCATCTATGATTGCAATTGTGTATGTTATGTTTATGTGTGTGTTTGTAAGAGGCCCTAGATTATATCATGCATGATTAAGTCATGCTCATTTAACTTCATCTTTAAAAGTCACTTTATCATTTTAGGAGAAACTAATTCGAGATATTGCTCTTTGTCATGGAATTTTGATCACTTCTTACTCCTACATTCGACTGATGCAAGATGACATGAGCAGATATGACTGGCATTATGTGATCTTGGATGAAGGACACAAAATTCGAAATCCCAATGCTGCTATCACCCTCGCTTGCAAACAGGTGTGATGTCTTATAATTGGATTTTAGGTGGATAATAGTTATTTTATTAAAGTAAGGTCTTTGACTCTAGTAGTACGTATAGAATCTTTCCTTGTGTTGGTTAATAAGAATTTGAAATACATGTTTTGCCTAATTACTGCTGAAAATTCTTTATTCTTGCCTTTGTTTTATTTTCCTTTCTAAATTCTAATTGTGTATCTTATATAATGGAACATATAACATGAATTTAGACTGTAACCAAATCCAACTCACCCATAAACATAGTATTGAATGATAGGGAATTGAATGATAAGAAATAATTCTACCGTATCTTTCTTAATCTATATAATTTTTTAAAAAGCTATTTTCTTTCCAAAAATAGTTTCGCACCCCCCATCGCATCATCTTGTCTGGCTCACCAATGCAGAATAACCTCCGCGAGCTGTGGTCGCTCTTTGACTTTATCTTCCCAGGAAAGCTGGGCACATTGCCGGTGTTTATGGAGCAGTTCTCAGTGCCCATTACTATGGGGGGATATTCAAATGCGTCTCCAGTTCAGGTAACTTTTTTGATATTTGAATATTTAAAATGTTCTTACTAACTACTCTATTTTGTGGCCAAGTCATTCATCACACAAAGGAAAATATTCAAGAACAATCAGAAATTATAAAGCAAATATGTGTTGTTTCTGATAACACATGATTCATTGTAAGCCAGGACAGGGGTTCTTACAAACTAGTGTAAAAGATGAGAAAAAGGGAAAGCAGGGAGGATTCAGTTGTTCAACAAGACTCAGTGAGACACGGTTCCTACTCTGATTCTGGGAAAACAGACTGAGACGAGCAAGGGCATAGTAGATTAGGGTCATGATATTGAAATGGCCAATTGGGCGACTGGATGATAAATATATCAATGTTAAATTTCCACCTAATTTTGATGTTGATGCTGAGATTGCCTAAGAAAATGTCCTCATTCTTTCAAGAAACACATTGAAGGATTTGGAGGAAAAGGGAGTAGTTGTGTCTGCAACTTGTTCTTAGATGAATCAGAAAAAAAGTAGTAATAAATTTATGTATGTTGAGGGAGGGGAGAAAGGAAAGGAAGAGAAAGCAGATGTTGGCAAAGTGCTAATAATCAGTGAGTTTAGGTGAAGAGTCTATAGGACTTTTTTTTTTAAACCACTCATGCACATTGCCAAGTTTAAAATGATTTCACAAACACAAAGATATAAAGGAATTCAGTGAAGAGAGACCTTACAAAAAAGGTTAATTATAACACCTTTGATCTTAAAATGTAAAAGGTATAAACACTATCATTTTTGAAGACCTGTTATTTTGTGGGATGTACCCTCATTGGGTTTGTCTTTCACTTTTGTAATTGGATTCAGGTAATGCATTTTGGGTAAGAATATCACAGAATTGGTATGTCTTTTGGTGCTTCACACCTAGAGGCACATACTCTCAGTTGTTCCTTTTCATTGGTGATATAACTGATTACTTGTGTAAGGTGGTGTTTGCCAGACTTCTGAACTCCCTGAAGTTACTACTTCTCTTTAGACTTAATAAGGCATTTGTGGGTAGGAACCTCACGACCTTATAAATATAATCTATTTTCTCCTTGAAGTCCTCATGATCTAATACACTTATTCTCATTTTTTTGATACTGTAAGGTCTTTGGCATAGAGGTGGTGTTGTTTTTATTTGCTGTCTTTTGTTTAAACCCATGGTTTGCCAAGCTTATTGAATCCCAAGAAGATGGCCTGTGGGCACCTATGTATTTTGTCAGGCTAGGACTAAAGAGATGGGAAGTAGCTGACCACCAGAATCTTCCCTTGAATAGTATTCCCAGTCCAGTGGGGAGTGTGTATGGAGGAAAGTGGTAAACAGGTGGTAATGGTGCAGGATTGTGAGATTTCTGAGAAGGGGTAATAGCCAATAGCAGAGCTTGTGAGAGTCAAGAAAGCCTTCTAGGGATGACATGACTATGCTGGGACATAGAAGGCTGAAGGTGAGGGAGCAGAGCATTAGCTTTTCAAAATATGGACTGTTTCTTGGATATGTATGTTAGACTGGTGCAGGGGATTGAAAAGAACCCGAGGAGTCACCTAGTTGAACCTCCTCTTTTCATACTCAAGGTTATTGAGTCTCACCATTTTCTTCACATTATTTGCTACTTCCCTAAGGTCACTCAACTCTGGAAGAGGCAGAATTAGTATAAAATTACCACCTCACCATGTCAGGAATAGGAAGGAGGCTTCATCATGCTCAGCTAGGTATCCATTTTCTACTCTAGTGGGGAGTTGGGAGTGATAAAACAGAATTGAATCCCCAGTTGTTTTCACTAACAGACCAGACATGAGATGGGAAGTAAATATAGAGTCATTTTTATTACCTGACACACAGGATTCCCTAGGAAAGTTGGATGGGAGACTGTGACTTGTGTTTAAAGCTAAAATAGGATTTCTTACTCTTCCCTACTGTCCCATTCACATCCCATTCTAGAGCTTAAGATCTTTCTCTGGAGAGAGTTGGTTCCCCAGAACAGAGACTTGTCCCTGACCTTTCTGGGCTCTTACGCTTGTGAGTTCACTGAACTGAGCAAGGAGCAGTGTTGGGGTGGCAGGGAAAGGGTGCCCTCCGGAGGTTTGGACAGGCTACTCAACCAGCCAAGCCCTGTTTCTAGCATCACCAGTCAGCTCACACGTTCTCCTGGAACAGAGAAATGCGGGTCAAGGTGAGACTGTAGGGACAGTTTTCTTGACATGCTGTATATATTTTTAGGAAGAATTTAGACAATGTACTTGCTTCCTTGTTGACAGTATAATGTTTTTGAATTCAGGCATTTAATCATCTCTGCATTCCAAACCATAAAATGTACATGATCATCCTTTCAAATATAATATTTTGTCATTGTCTGAATGCTTTACAAGGTTATCTGTAACTTAAAGTTGTTGATTAGTTGAACTTCGTTGTTTTCGTTTTTTTTTAATATTTATACATACAAGATAGAATCATATACTTATATGCATATATATACTATATATATACTATATTATATAGTATATATATTTTATATATATAATATATATATTATATATATATATATATACTGCCTATTAGAGTGAGGTGTTTTTTCATGGTTTTTAAACATGTTTTCTTTTTTACCATATTAATTTTTTTGTCATGAGTTTTTCTGTAATAATTATGGTCAGGCTCTCTTAATTGCCATTAAATTGATACTGTTGTTAATTAACTCATTTTACAGCTAACTTTTTAAAATTTGAACTTTGGAATTTTTCTTGTTCCATTAAATAGTAATTTAGTAGCTTGTTAGGCCTGTTTAGATTTTTTTTTTAAGTATCAATAATTTATTGAATTCTTTGTTTGCCTTTAAGTGAATTGCAGAGGGAGTGGTTTCCTGAGCTGTGGGTCTTTGTTTTTCTTTGTACAGTTAATACCCATCTCATGTGGCTATGCTCCATTACAGAACCATATGCTGCATTTTAGGCTAGAGTGACCTTTCATTTCTGGGATCATAGGGCTTTTCTTGAACTTTCTTTCTTGAGTCTCCAGTGGGCAGTAATCTCTGCTTATTATCTGGTTGCTCCCATTGCTGCAGCTTTCCTCCAGAGTTAGCTTTTGATCTTCATTCTTGCAGACTAGCAGTTCCTTTGTAGCTTTTGGTGAATACAAGGTTATAAACAGAAATTCGCTTGAAAGCAGTTTGTCCCCTAGAGGGTGGTTGAGAACTGAATAAATCTCTAATTTAGGGTTTAGCTGTATAATAATAATTAAAGTATAGAAGAGGAATAAGACACAAAATTATCAATTGTTTTGTTTCACATTTTGGCTAATGAGATAGGCTTTTTCACTGATGATATTGTGTAAGCTACTGCCTGAAGTATATAGAATTGACACTAATTTTTCCCAGCTGTTGTTCAGCCATTTCCAACTAATGTACAACCATTGGTCTTTTCTTTTTTCTTTTTTTCTTTTTTTCCTTTAACCTTTGGAGTCAGTTGAGAGGCTACAACAAATGTATTTTACAGACATACAGTAATTGTTTCCTTTTGTCTCTTACTAAAGGTTAAAACTGCTTATAAGTGTGCGTGTGTCTTGCGAGATACCATAAATCCTTACCTACTGCGGAGAATGAAGTCAGATGTCAAAATGAGCCTTTCTTTGCCTGATAAAAACGAACAGGTATGCAAATCCAGGAGCTGCTAAAGCATTGCTAAAGCATGTTGTACCTATCCATTTTCTCTGCTTTTAACACAGAATTGGCCAGATGGATAGGTGCAGTTACCGATGTGGTGGGGTGGGCTGGTACACCTGTAGGTCATCAATGAACCTACCCTGCACTCTGCTCTCAGCTGTACGTTTCCTCTAGTCCACAGACTTTGAACTCGCTCTCACTTTGATACAGGATTCTTGCTGTATCACATAAACCTCTACTCTTCATAAACCTCTTAATTTTCCTCACGCCTCCAATTCATTTCTGCTGCAGTTCATACTGGGTCCACACTGGGAGATAGCAGTGAAGGAGGCAGAAGTAGACTAGGGGTAGTGGAATCATTGAAGCCTGAGGGCCCCAGCATGTTTGGCAACGAGGAAGTCGTCATTGATTTTTGTCTGCCAGAGTTTGAGTGGCATCAACAGAAGTGTCTTGTCCTTGCTGCTGAATATAGGCGTGACTAGGAAATGAGGAGTTAGGGGTTGTACAAAATCCTTTTAGGGTGTTTCCTTTGATTTTTGCAGTTTGAGGGTTGGAACACTGTCCTTAAAGGCAGTAAGTCTTCAGATCCAGTGTAGATGCCAGTAAGAAACTTTCTCTGAGGTTGAAGGGAAATATGGTGAGCTACAGGAAGCAGTAGGTAAAGATTAGGGAGAGGAAACTAGGCAGTCATGCCAAATAGCTTCAGTTGATTTTTTTTTTTGTTCTGTTGCTCTTAAGAAGTTGAGACAAAAGTTTTGGAGTGTGAGGAGTATGAGGGGGTATGAGGGGTTGGGGTGAGTGAGCTTTTCTGGTCTTGCAGATCTGAGGGAGTGCAGATCTCCCTGCAATCAGCAAAGCACCTCCCAGGAGGTGACATGAACCATGAGGAGCAGAGAAACAGGTGCTCAAGTCGTGTGCCTTTGGAAGCTTACAGGAAGGATACAGTCAGAGGCACAGAGGTGAATGAAGGCAATACCCTGGGAGTGTGACCATCCCAGGAGTAAGGCACTGTGAGGTGCCAGTGATGAACTTGGAGAAAGAGAGGAGAGTTGAGAGAAAATCAGGGCTCATGGTGTCATGGAGTAGTTGGTGCATTGGGCTGGGAGAATAGGTTGTTGATGAGTCTGGTAAACTTGTGACCCTGCACTCAGAATCTCCAGGAAAAGAGAGGTGATCACGCTCAGGTGCCTCGTCAGGTTTGCTGAAGTAGAGAATAGGCAAAGGGCATGGAAGGTGCAATGGTATGGGTACTTGGAGGCTAGGCTGGAAGAAGGTCTGCATACTTGGCCCTGAAGTTTCCTATGAGCAGAGGCCCATCTTCAGGGCCGATGGTGAACATGGATTAGGGACCAAGAGATGGAAGGAGCAGGTGGGAGGAATGGACTTTACTCTTAATGATAATTTGTCTTTTTTTCTCCCCCAAAGGTCTTATTTTGCCGCCTTACAGATGAGCAACATAAAGTCTACCAAAATTTCATTGATTCCAAAGAAGTTTATGGAATTCTCAATGGAGACATGCAGGTGAGTTAAATAATAGAAGCTAGGGAACTGTGTTGTGGGCCAAGGAAGTGTGGGAAGAAAGGAAACTAGTCCTACTCAGGGATTTGCTATCATCCTCTTGAAAGCTTAATTTGAAGCCTTTCCAGAAGATGGTTAAATTTTGGCATACCACCTTCTGGATTGTGCAGTAGCTCTGTTAACTTGAATCCAGTGCTGTCTAGCGGGAAACTGTTGAGTCAGATACTTAAGTCAGTACTATAGAGTCCTTGGGGTTGCTGGTCTGGTGCAGAATGTAGAGCCACAACCTCAGACTGCTAGGGTTAGATGCAAGGAGGAAGAATTGTTACAATAGATGCTTCTGTAAGTAATGACATTTTCGTTATTGGTAATACACAGCAATATAAGTGGGTGAATGTTTAGTAAGCATTTGTAGTAGGTTTATAGTCAGCCTTTATGTAGACTTTTATCTAAGCTTGTATAAACATTTGATTCAGCCTTTTTGTAGAATCTTTATCTAAGCTTCATGTAAACAGTTCAACCTCTTTGTGCTTCAGTATCTCACATGTAAGACTGACTTACTCTGGTCCATCCTCATTGAAGGTATGACTGAACAATGCCCTATGCTTCATGACACATACACATTCCTCCTTACTTGCTGAGGTAGGTAAGAGAAGAATGTGTGTGATATGGCCACCTATATTCTACTGCATCTACATGCTTTTCCTTCCAGATCAAGTCATGTCAGTTCTGGTTACCATCTCACAATTTCTTAAAGGTTTTAATTGGTATCTGCAGGAGGTTTTCAATAATTCATATTTATTTCTCTCTCCCCTAAATCTCCTCATATATTCATATGCCTCCATGTTGTGAACCTTCAGTGGAGCAGAGTAACGCTATATGATATGTAAGCCACAGGTGTGATTTTTAAGTTTTCTAGTAGTCACATATAAAAAATAAGGAGAAAAAGGTTAGAAGTCACATTTAAAGTGGTAAAAGAGAAAAAGGTAATTTATTTAACCTGTTCTATCTAAAATATTTTAATGTCACTAAAATTTTGCAATTTTTAAGTTACTTTACTCTTTTTCTTTGGAAAGTCTTTAAAATCAGGATTTTACACATGGAGTGCATTGCAGTTTCAGCTCCCTGTGTTTGGTAGTTTTGTGTCTCTGTGACTACTGGGCAGCATAGATCTAGAGAAAGGAGTCAAAGGTAATTCTTTGGAGAGTATTCCTGTTATTCAGATCTTTTACTCTTTGTTTAGCTCTTATTTACTAGTTAAAGTCACCATACTCTTTGCCTGTCGACTTAATTTATGATTTACCTTTTTTTTCTGCATGAGCCTTTTTTTTTTTTTAAAGAGACCAGGTCTCACTATGTTGCCTGGGGTAGTCCCAAACCCGCAGACTCAGGTGATCCCTAGCTTCAGTCTCCCAGGTAGCTGGGATTACAGGCATGCACCACCACACCTGGACATTTTTTTTTTTTTTTAGAGGCTAGGTCTCGCTATATTGCCTGGGGTAGTCTCGAACCTGCAGACTCAAGTGATCCCTAGCCTTGGCCTCCCAGTGCTCAGGTACGCACCACCGTGCCTGGTCTACATGAGCTTTTTGCTGGTGAACTTGATTTGAGTCACACTCCAAAAGCTAAGAAAGGTTCCTCCTGCTGGGGCATGGCATGCAGGCGCACACCCTTGGTCTCTTATGACCTTCTGTTGTTTGAACCAGTCTTTATATTTCCTGGTTTATATTTTCCATGCATATATGCTTCTGATGCAATGCAGTTGTAAAGTGTAAGGTAACTTCAGCTTCTAAAGTCTGTCATCAAATCACAGAATATTCATGAAGTGCTTAGAAATGAGATATTTAATTAAATGTATCTGTTGAGTCACACAACCGATTTAATTTATGTGAATGTAGCACTTTTTTAATTTACATTTACAAAGTAAATTAGTTTTTTAATACCAAATCTATAGTGTTAGAGAACTTGCCTTATTAGGAAAAGAAGATGAGTGAAAGTTGACTTCTTCTAACTTCTAATGTGCTGTGATTAGGGAGGAAGCTAAGAAGCTGGTAAATAATTACTTTTTAATCTATGGTATGTATTGACTTAGCTACTTCTCCTCCTTGTTGAATGTCTTATTTAACATGGGGTCACCTGAATGTACATGATTCCTTTATACCATAGATTTTCTCTGGCCTTGTAGCCCTAAGAAAAATCTGCAATCATCCTGACCTCTTTTCTGGAGGCCCCAAGAATATTAAAGGTATACCAGATGATGAACTAGAGGAAGATCAGTTTGGATACTGGAAACGTTCTGGGAAAATGATAGTTGTTGAGTCCTTGTTGAAGATATGGCACAAGCAGGGTCAACGAGTATTGCTATTTTCTCAGTCAAGACAGGTGAGTACACAATCTCCATATAAAAAACAAGTTGATTCTTGAGGTTTAATAGCCAGTAATGTAAACTATTAGTTATAATCTAAAATAACAATTCCAAACACTGTTGATAATACTGAGGGGGCAACCTATATATCTCTGGGATTTTGGATCTTTCTCTGAGAAGTTGACTTTTTACAAAGACTTAATTACTATGTGACTTTGGGGTACAGGCAAGTTTGGGCATGAGCTCATATAAATTTCTGGTTATTTACCAAGCTTGTGAGAATTAGTGGTAGGGAGATACCAAAAATACTCATGCAGTAATTATATTCATCTACCTCAGAGCAAGAAAACCCTTTTGATTTAAGCCTTTTGGGGCAAGTATGACTCTGTTTACACAAGCACAGAAGCACTCATTGGGATGTATATTTGCTTTTTAAACTTTTATTATCCCCTGTCCCAAACAGATGTTGGACATACTTGAAGTGTTCCTTAGAGCCCAAAAATATTCCTATCTCAAGATGGATGGTACCACTACAATAGCTTCCAGACAGCCACTGATTACGAGATACAATGAGGTAACGAGTGAAGATAACAGTAAAGCCAGCTAGAGTGCTACTGTGTGCAAAGGAAGGGAAGTGCTTGCCTTCCTCTCATACCTCATGTGCTTGCAGCTGGGAGTGGGCAGAAGCTGGAGAAGTGTTTTTTTTGTTTTTAATTCTCTGTATTTCTGTGTGTGTGTGTGTGTGTGTGTGTGTGTGTGTATGTGTATGTTTAAACAAAGAATGTGTGTTCCTTCTTGAGGACTCAACTTTTAAATATTACTAACATAATTCACTTTAAAAGCAGGAGCTGTAAGGTAGATCTTGACTGACCAGTGGTCTCTGGACACAGCCCATTTCTTATATTGGGGTCACGTTTCCACATACAGAATTTGTAAAGGTAGGGGTGAAGAGCTGTCACTAGTCTAAGCATGCATACTGAGTGTTGTATGTCTCATCCCCAGGACACATCCATCTTTGTGTTTCTCCTCACCACTCGGGTGGGGGGCATAGGAGTCAACTTGACGGGGGCCAACAGAGTCATTATCTACGACCCCGACTGGAACCCAAGCACTGACACACAGGTCAGTTTATTTTTCAGAAGAAGTATACTGGTCCCTGGGGAATGCATTGGTGCAATCTATCTCTATTTCTATGCACAGACACACACACATACACACACACACATACATATACATATGTAAGCAGCAAAAAGACTAAATAAAAAAATTTGAAAAAAACAAGTGCACTGGTGGTATAGTTTTAATGGCTGATTTTTGGAGTGTCTATGTTCATGCATCTAGTTTATATCTCAGCATCTAGTTTATATCTATGTTCATGCATCTAGTTTATATCTTCAGCATCTAGTTTATATCTCGGTTGTTGTTAGACATAAGCCTGGAGGAAGACACCAGAGAGGAACAGTTTATCTTCAACAGTTTATCCGTAACACCCGTCGCTAGATCTGAAGTGAAAGGGAATTTGTGAAGATAGGCTTGCATTGTTTTTCAGATAGAAATGTCTGGGTCTTTTTGTCATATGCCTGTTTACTTTCTTAAGTGGCCTAAAGAGTAGTCAGCCTTAGCTAAAATGCTAACTTTGAGAGTGGAAGGAAGCGACCTGCTGTCTCTCTTTCTTTTGACTAGTGCTTGTTATTGGAAAAGGCCCTTGTTGAGATACATCTCTGTGCCGTAGGCCCGGGAGCGAGCATGGAGGATAGGCCAGAAGAAGCAGGTGACAGTGTACAGGCTTCTGACTGCAGGCACCATTGAAGAGAAGATCTACCACCGGTCAGTATGTAGGGCCTCTGCTTCTGGGGGTGACTGCCCGCCAGGGTGCAGTGTACGCGGAATGTAAAAGTATGCCACTAGCACCTCAGGCAGAGGCTTCTAAATACAATTGCTTTTAAGTTTTTCCACATTAGAGCAATAGTTGCTATAACTTGAGGAGTATGTGGCTTTGTAAAATTTGTTTTTTGTTATTTTTCCTTATTAAAAAGAGCTTAGAATATCATATTGTGTGTTTTAAAACAGTGTTTTTGAACCTGATTGTGTTTCTCCCTTATTAAACGCCAAGGACTGCTTCTGTATAAGTTTCTTATTAGTTGTACTTGGGAGAAATGTTCCTAGCTGTTACAATCTGCCACCTTCTCTTGAAAAATGTTTTTAAAAGTGACTATGTTGAAAGGCTATCATACCAGTAGTCACACATGCCCTCCAGGTGTGATCAGGGGTGTTCTCGTGTTCTTTGGCTCAGTTGCTCCTCATGTAGAGTTTCCCCAGGATACCTGGTGATGAGGAGGAGTCCTCATCTTGTCTCTGTAATGACGAGGGGCTTCTAGGCAAGGGTAACTTCAACAATAGAGTAGAGTTAATGCCAGTCAATCCTGGCCATATCTTGTCAGGATTTTATACTTGGACCTCACCCTGGCTCACAAAGGGAGAGTCCCTGCTTTCCACCCAGCTCTGGGCCAGTGGAACGGCACATGCTCTTTATGGACTTTGATGGCAGAGAGAAGGGTGTTAAATTGAATCTTGGAAGGGAAATACCATAACTTGAAGAGAAAATGAGTGGGGGTGCGGTGGGGGGTGGCATGGAACTGCTCTGTGGAAATAGCTGGGCAAGAGACGATGGCCTGGAGTTTTAGTTTAGTGTGTTGACACAGCGTATGGAAACTGGGCAGGGTGACTCCAGGTACGTACTTGCCCAGGTAAGAGTAATGTGAGCCATCACTGGAGGGTCCTTATAGGGAACTGATAGGGAAGGATAGGTCCTTGCTCCAGGAATCAGACAAACTGACTCCTCCAGCTCAAGGTGGCTGTTCACATGAATTTATATGGACAGGTGTTTCTGGAAATGTGATGAATCTTAAATACTGGCAAAGCTCTTTCCACTTTAAATAACCATTATTTCTAATTTATTTGTTGTTTTATATCTTAAAAGGGCAGGTTTATTAGGAAAAGAAGTAAAAGAGAGGTACCTGCTAGTCACAGGAGGGCAAGAGAGCTGCCATTTATTTTTAATTAAAATTCTATTAAAAAAAATGGGTGACCACCTGATGTTTTATGTACAATTTTTGAATTATAATTTTCCAGGACAGAATGTGTTGGGGATTACTTAGCTATTCACACCGTTAAAGTTATCTCTTTTCTGTTTTTTGATTGAAATTTTGATGTAGACTTCAACATTATTTCAATTTGCTTTTTTATTTCTTTAGACAAATTTTCAAGCAGTTTTTGACAAATAGAGTGCTAAAAGATCCAAAGCAAAGGCGATTTTTCAAGTCCAATGATCTTTATGAGCTGTTTACTCTGACTAGTCCTGATGCATCTCAGAGCACTGAAACAAGTGCTATTTTTGCAGGTAATTACATACAGTGATTGAACTTAAAGTAGTACATTGTACAAGAATTAGGCAGTGTGTTATCAGTGGGTTTTCCCTCTTTACAGGAACTGGCTCAGATGTTCAGACGCCCAAACGCCATTTAAAAAGAAAACTTCAACCAGCCCTGGGAACAGACCAGAGTGTCTCAGTATCCCAGAGGGTCCCTGAGGCTAGCGCACCTGTAAATGATGCCACCTCATCTGTAGAGAAATCTACAGTTACTGGAACTGAAATAAATGCAGTAACTTCTGGTCAGTGTGGTCCTCTGAAAGAAGCTCCTCCAACAGTCAGCAATCTAACTAGCAGTGGTGGACTTGGAGAAGAAACAGAGGCCGTGCCAGGACAAGAGGAGTCAGCAGGGATTAGTGGAAGTGGGGAATGTTCAGATTCCCCAAGAATCAGCAAAACATGCAGGGTACCTGATAAGGAAAGCATTGATGAAAAGCAGGGTCTTTCAGATAGAACAGAAAACTGCCAGCTGCCAACAGAACCTCTCTGGGAAAATGGACAAATGGGAAATAATTTTTATAAGCACAAGTCAAAAACAAAACATACTGTGGCAGAAGAGACCTGGAAGAAACATCTGAGACCAAAACAGAAGCCTAAGAAGCGCCACAGAGATGCCAAGTTTGAAGGGACTCGGATTCCACATTTAGTGAAGAAAAGGCAGTATCAACAGCGAGACCATGAAAATGAGCGAGAGACCAAGGAATGCAGCAATGATGATTATGTTTTGGAAAAACTTTTCAAAAAATCAGGTAATCCTTTTGCTAAATTTGTCATGGGCATGCTAGGAACAGAAACCATGGAGGTGATTTCTAGCAGTAGCAGCCTTTAACTGAGAGAGAGTGCATTGTGGGCTTTTAACTGGAAGTGTTTCTTTTAGAATGCAGATTTGAAATGTATTGACATTTTTAAAATCACTTTCATATCTTTTCTGAAGACCTAGAAGAATTGAAAACTTTGGAGAATTATAGCACTTGACTTATAACCACACACACGAAAGTGTGATTGGTGCTTAAATACATCGGTATTACCTGAACATGAATAGAATGCTATATGCTGTAGCTGTCTGATTTTCCAACCACAGGAAATTAAAGTAACAGACCATGAGGGAGAGAGGCATGACTGGCAGCACTAACTCCAGAAGTAGGAGAGTGATTGCTAATACGTCAAGGGAGAAAAGTCAGGGAAACAGAAGCAGCAATGGCTCAACCATTGAGCACAGGCACTCCCACACAGTCTAGTCACCCCTGGAAGTGACATCTTGTTCTGACCTTGGCAATCATTGTCACAGTGTGATGATCTTGAGCTACCAGAGATGGCTATTTGTGGTTCTTTATTCAAAAAGACAGATTTATTAATTGGAGTTTCAAAATGTAGCCATCTAGACCCTGGTGCTTTTTGTGAGGCAGTCAGTTCATTGGTGATTTTATATTTTCTTCAGCTGCTGATCTGTTTTCCTAGGAAATTAGCTATTTTGTCAGTTCATTGATGATTTCATATTTTCTTCGGCTGCTGACCTGTTCTCCTAGGAAATTAGCTGTTTTGTTTAGTTTTCAAATTTTATGTGTAGAATTATAAAAAAACTCAGTTTTCTTAATTTGCTTATTTCAAGGTAATTCCCCCTTGTCAGTTCTAATTTTAAGTATCCCCCGTTTCTCATTCTAGTAGTTTATTTGACTTTTGTGCTTTCTTTTTCAATAAACCAGCATTTTTATTTAATTTAATTGATAGTTGTTTCTGTCTCATTAATATTTCTGTTTAGCTTTATTATTTTCTTATGTTTTATTTTTGTGTTGTATTTAGGTGGTTTTTTTTGGGGGGGGGCTTATTACTAATTGCAGTAATGTTGGTTTGCAACATGGTGTATGCTTTAGGGTAATAGGTTCACAGCTCCTCACATGTGTGGTGCCACCACCCCACCATCAAAGTTTTCAGCTGCTTTTTAATCTTAATTCTTATAAAACTTTTTGACTTGGAAATTCATATTTATTTTTCATTCTTTCATTTTTATTGGTATAACTTTTTAAGTCTATAAATTCACTGTATTAAGCACATATAGTGTTTTCATGACCATTACTTTTAAGAAATTCTATCATTTTGCTTTATATTTTTCCCTTCAATGAAGAGTTTATTAATAAAAGCTTTCAAAATTATTAAGTACTAGGAAAGAGGTTTGTTGATGTTGTGGTGACTTAAAGCATTAGGGTTCAGTTCAGTTTTTATAAAACAGAGAAGTTAATAATCTCTACCTAGAAGGTGAATAGGAGCTGTATCTATGAAGTTCTTGGGTTCAAGTAGTCACTTGTTGAAAAGCAGCTAAAAATACTCATTTTTTTTCTGGACCATAACACACAAGAGTAGATAGAAGACAAAACACGCTTGTGTACAAACTGAAATGCCACATTTAAGTTTCATTTATTCTCTAGTCGGTGTGCACAGTGTCATGAAACACGATGCCATCATGGATGGGGCCAGTCCGGACTACGTGCTGGTGGAGGCAGAGGCCAACCGAGTGGCCCAGGATGCACTGAAAGCACTAAGGGTCTCTCGTCAGCGGTGTCTGGGAGCCGTCTCTGGTGTTCCCACCTGGACTGGCCACAGGGGGATTTCGGGTGCACCGGCAGGAACAAAGTAAGAGGTTGTTGCCCTGCAATACTGGTGAGGATGTCAGGTCAGCCACATTTGTGTAATGTAGCAAAATACCTTTGTAATCATACCTTCTTCATTTTTCCTCCTGCTTCCCAAAACTGATTTTTCAGGGGAAGGAAAGTGATCTGTATTGTTTGAGAGACAATGCTCTTAAAAATAGTAATAGATACAGAATAGTAGTTAAGCTTTAATAAGATAGTCAACTAGTTTTCAGTATCATTCAGTATGTGCTTTCAGAATTATTCTCTACCTAGGACTTGAAGGTATTTTTTCGTCATATGTTCAACAGAGATTTTGAATGGTTTTTGTTTGGAATGAGGCAGTTACTTCATAGGAGACTTAAGTATAGGAATGGAAGGAGAGAACAGAAGTGTCCTGGCTATGAAAGGTAACCATGTGGATAAATCATCTCTAAGTCACAGAACAAACATTTGATCTAATATGATTCTTCACCTTATTTAGGAATAGATTTGGTCAGAAAAGGAATTCCAGCTTCTCAGTGCCACATCTTTCTTCAGCATCTCCAAAGGAGAAATGCCAGGTAATATGAGAGCCTGTTTTTCATGGATAAGACTTGTTTGATTGAATACAGTGAAAATTTTACCCAGTTCCAGATGTGAAGAAAACTACTGCCTAGTGACATCCATTATTTGTGTTACATGTTCATGTTTATGAGGTACTTTCATTTGAATCTCAAATAGTTCAGTTAACTTCCCAGAGACAAAGTATTTAACCCAAAACATGTAACGAATCTCTGTTCTCCTTCCAAAAGTTAACAAAAGGCTTGGTAACGTGTGAATCACTACTCCATCTGACTGAAGTGCCAGGTCCAGAGACTACTGTCCCCTAGAATAAAGGTCTATTAAAGGTCTATGAAACCATGTGGAACATTGTTGTTTGTAGTTTATAGCTTCCTTTTCTGTAACTCCCTGAATATTCACTGAGTGCTTCACTGAAAGTAACTGCTAGGGCAAACTGGTAAATTACCAACTGGTAATTTAATGCTTTTTGATCTTTTCCAGTTAAGGGTTACGTTAATGAGAAATTTGAAAACTTCCAAGTCCACATCTATTTAAGGTTAATATGATGCATTTAAACCTCTCTTGTTATATCCTTTTAGCATTAAGGTGGTAAGTCCCTTTCAAGGTAGATTTGTATATCCTTTTAGCATTAAGGTGGTAAGGCCCTTTCAAGGTAGATTTGTGCTGTTCTTTCAAGGTAACAGCAGTATCAGGAAAGCATAAGATAGTAGGGTAGTGTAGCTGACATGATACTGTTTCTTATCCCCCAGTACCTCAGTTAGGGTTAAATTTGGAAGGAAAAACAGGAAAAGCCCATAAACCTTAAAGTGGTCTTATGTCTCTTTGTAGACAGTCTTCCTAGAAGGCATGTCTGGAAGCCCCTCCACCATCCACTCTGTCCTGCACTCTCTCCACTGAGGATGGTGAGGAGGTGGATAGTATAGTTTTCCTTATCCTTCTCTTTTTCTTTAAATGCTCCTTAATGATGGGTAGGTTTAGATACCTTGACTCTCCTCCTCTCCCTTTGCACTGGACAGAGCCTCTTTTCTCCCTATTGTTTTCACTGCCCTGGTCACACATGTGATCTAGTGACCCCCTCAGATCCCTTGGGAAAGTAAGTGAGATTGTAAACCAGAAGTTAAATTTGTCAATGCAATGATCTTTCCCCAGGATGGCATCATGAAAAAGGATGGGAGAGACAATGTTTCTGAGCACTTCAGTGGAAAAGGAGAAAATGCAGAGTCTTCATCTGGCGCCCTTACATCATCCTCATTGTTGGCTAAAATGAGAGCTAGAAACCACCTGATTTTGCCAGAGCGGTTAGAAAGTGAAAATGTGCACCTTCCGGAGACCTCGGTCCTGCCACCATCCACAGCGACCACAGAACACGATGACCTGTTGGTGGAAATGAGGAACTTCATTGCTTTTCAGGCCCGGGTTGATGGCCAGGCCAGCACACAGGAGATTCTGCAAGAATTTGAATCCAAATTATCAGCATCACAGTCTTGTGTCTTTCGTGAACTCTTGAGAAATCTGTGCACTTTTCATAGAACTTCTAGTGGTGAAGGAATTTGGAAACTCAAGCCAGAATACTGCTGATCAATGAGAACTTTAAATTCACCTTTACTAGTGGAAAGTTCTGATTATAAATACTATGACTAATGATCATGTTTACCAGCAGAAGTTGACTGTACTTGGTATTTATTTTAAATAGTCTACCTCATAATTAAAACTTTAAGGAAGAAGAAATTCTTCTCTGAAGCTTAAGCCTTTTGATAATTCTAAGTAATTAAAGGAGGAAATACTTGGGTTTATATTTGTTTTGGTACTTTGAATTATGTTATAAAATCAGGGGCCTAACAGTTGGTCCTTATATTTGGCTCTACCCAAAAGATGCTGTCAGGGAGCATATACAGGTCATTTAGAAATTTGAACAACAGAAATCTCAATACTTGTTTTTACTGATGCTAAAAATAATTTTTATATTCAACCAGCCCTGTTCAGTGAGGTCCTCAGTATCTAATAATACCATTATTTTTGTTACATGACCTTTTAGTGTTTAAATGTATCATTTGTCACCCCCCCAGATCAGATTTTTTTCCTCTTTTAAACCTTATCAATACTTTTAAACGATCTTCCTCTAAGGCCACTAGTAAGTTGGCAAGTTCTTCTATTAGTAAAATCTGAAGTAGCATGGTAAGCAATGAAAAAATATGCAGAAAGTTGTAGTATACTCAGTGTATACTGGCTTATTTTAAGCATAGGGAGTGTTTCCCCCTTCCCTCTGTCTTAAAGTGACTATTTGAGGAAGATGATATGGGTTGTGTGAAAAAACGGTTCAAGCAGAACAAAAATCAAGTTCACATAAAACAACCAGTGCACACGTAGGCACATGCACCTGAGCGCTGCCATTACCACTCAATAACTGCCCTGCCTGCTCTGCGCTTCTGTGCTGGGAGGTGCCTGTGAACATTTTCTGTTTTGTTCCTTGAGCTTTCTTTGCCATTGGTACTGCTGACATTGTATTGGGCATCATGGTTCTCTTTGTTTTCCCATCCTGTTTTTATTTCTCTTTCTCCTTTGTATTCACTCTGACTCTCCGGAGATATTTCAGAGGTTAGGTTTTCAGCTGCATGTTTCTGACTGTTGTTATATAATTCTGGTTCTCTGGACTTCTGATCCTCTGTCTCCTTAGCCTTTCCTATTTTCTTGTCTTTGTTATTTTATCATCTCAGCATCTGTTTTTTTTTTTTTTCAGATTCATTGTATTCCTTCCATTCCTTCTATAGTTGTCACAGTACACTCTGTTTCTTATGTTTGTTTTCTGACTTGCACTTTTTCTTCGCACTTTTTCTTCTTCATTTTTCTGTACTATGCTTGCCTTCTCCCATGCCACTCTTTGCATCTTGCTCCTACTGCAGTGAAGCAGCGGTGTCCAAATCTGTGTACTTTTCCCTGGGACACAAAGGGAAGTGGATAAGGGGAGCTCCTCCGCTGAATAGCACTCAGCGTTGGTTGGGGTACTTGGTTTTGCTGTCTTCATCCTAAGATTTTCTTAAATAGCTTGGACCAAGACTCTCTCTCTCCTTGGGCACATAACTTCTTTGGTCTTTCTTTGGCTTGTTTATCTACTCTGTTTTTGGCGATTCATTATGTTTCTGAAGAGAAAGATTATTATTTTTCTCTAATTTGTCACCATTATCAAGAAATCATAGAAGAAATTTCTAAACAGGTCAATAGATCCTCAGCTTGAATACTTGGCTAATGAGGAGTCAAAATTCATGATAATTGTGTTTCTGGGAAGTTTTATAAAAATACTTTTTTATTTTTGTAATCATTGGGTAAGAAAAAATGCCTGCCCCTTATTCTCAGATTGAAGTGCTCATGCATTCACACAAGTGTGAGGTATTTGTGTGTCAGGTCTGTATTGTCTGAAATCTTGGTTATTTGAGCTAGAAAAGCCATAGCCATCTCATCAAGTACAAAATGCCATCAAAGTTGTGATGCAGTAAAAGCAAGGTAGGCCTTGCTCTGGTCCTGGTCTCAGTGACTGGCATGCTGTGACTTGGCCTGAGTCTTGGTGTAGATACCTGTAAATACTGTCACGATACCTCCCTGGTGGAGAGACTTCGAGGAAAGTACGCTAAGGTGTGATGGTGTCTACAGTATAGAATAACTTATTCATTTAGATACAATTAATTTTTCTTAAAAAGCTTTGTACAATGTAGATTAATGTATTTAATATATACATATCAAACTACAAATAAAGACTTTAAAAATTTTGTGAACTTTTGATTCCTTCATTAATAAATGTATATACTATCACTATTAAAATAGTATCAGGCAATACTCTGACTCCCCGCTGCTCTTGCTCCATAGATATTTTCCTAGGTTATTTTCTGCAAATTTACAAATATGTGTAGTGAAGCCTGCTATTGTAATGTCCATTTCTCCCTTCACTAGAGAGATCCCTGAGTCTCAATTGGATATGTAGCTATCACCCAGCCTCTCTTACACTTCAAGGTGATGTGACTAAGCAATGGGATGTAGGTAAAACTTCAAGATTGCGCCCTTGAATAATGAATTGGGTGTATGTTCATCTTGTCTTTTCCCTTTCTTAATGACCAGAGTTGTCAGTGGAGCTTAAGCAGTGACAGAGGATCAAGAGAATGGAGAGGTTGCCCTGCAGGTATTGAACTACTTTCCTTTTTAACCTGTTACTTAAGAGTGAAATAAATTCATGGCTTGTTTAAATCACTGTCTTTTGGAGTCATTACAGAAGGTAGTTTTGTTTTATATCATATGCATGTGATTTACATAAATGGGATTGTATCATCTTTATTACCCTACAACTAACTTTTCATTTAACATTATATGTAAGACATCTTCATTTCTCTAATTACAGCTCTGCCTTTATGGAATCGCTGTATTAAAAGTTATGTCGATTTTCTATTTTAATGGATGTAATGAAACTCTTTCCTGCAGTTCACACTCCATAAAAGGATCCATTTCTCCACACCCTTGCCAATAGTAGGTAGTGTCAACCTTGAGAATTTTTGTTTGTTTGTTTTTATAAGTAGTGTCAACCTTAGGAATTTTTTTGTTGTTGTTTTAAACTAATTTTGTGGTTGAAAATATTTTAGCTTGAATTTCCCTCATTACTTACAAAACCAACATATTTATTGGCCTTTGGTAGAACCTCTACTATATGTTGCCTGTTCATGTAGTAAAACTTGTCTAGTTTTACTACTATCTATATTTTAGGATCCTTCCCCAAACAAGACAATTGTCCCCACTATTGCTGAATACTGTTTCTTTCTCTACCAATATGAAATGCCTAGTTTATTATATGTTAAGATGTCTATTTCTTGATAAAGGATCTGAATGTCTGATGAACTAGCCACATCTTTTTTTTCCACTGTCACTTGGCTTTGCAGTATGTTTTTCTAACGGCAGATTCTTTTTTCTCATCTTCATTCATTCCCTTCTTCATTTTTCTTGTTCATCTTCTGTTTCAGGTGAATCTTAGATTCTGTTTATTAAGTTCCGTTAAATTTGTATAGCTCTTTTGATTAGGATAACATTAATGTCTACATTAATTTAAGGGTAATAGACTCTTTTTCATTTTCTCCACTAGTATCAATGTAGACCTCATTTTGTTAAAGTACTTTATGTTCTTAGATAAAATTTTAATAACTTCATAAAGGTCTTGCACATTTCATATTACTTATCCCACATATTTATGGATTTTTTTATTTTGGTTGGGGATCTTTTAACTCTTACTTAAAAAATGTAAAGTGTTAAAACATCCATACAGATCTACTTATTTAAGATGTCATCTTAGGAAGTTTATAATTTAAAGTTAAATTGTCTTTCTGTTTTATTACCTTAGGAATTTCTTGATAAACTAATTTCATATGCATAGTTTTTTCTAGCACCTTCAAAAAAATTCATTCTTCCTGTCATTATTATATCCAATTTCCATATATTTATGGAAATGTTTCTGAACTCTGTACTTTGTTATATTTTGCCAATAACCAACTGGCAAAATAAAAAACTGGTTATTTAATTAAATAACCACTTATTTATTTTTACCAGTAACCAGCTGTTTTTAATCATAGATGTAGAATTGTCTATTGTATTGCTTACTGGGGATAGAAGAAACATCTTAACATAATAAAGATATATATAGCAAAACCACAATGAACTTCAGATTCAGTTGTTAAAACTGAAAGCTTTCCCTCTAAGATCAGGCACAATACAAGTTTGTCCACTTTCCAACAACAATTCAACATAGTAATAGAAGTCCTAACTAGAGCAGTTAAGCAAGAGAACCAAAGGAACCAAAGTTGGAAAAAAAGAAGTGTAACTGCCATTATTTGCAGATAACATAATAAAATACATAGTAAAACCTAAGGCTCCACTAAAAGGCAATTAGAAATAATAAAAATCAGTACATTGAATTCTTGCCAGTCTACAAAATACAAAAAGTGATTGTTTTCCTATACACAAAGACCTAAAAACTAAAGAAAACACCCCCATTTGCAATTCAATCAAAAAGAAATTACCTAAGAATAAATTGAACAAAGGAGGTGAAAGACCTGTACAACCAAAGCTATAGGACATTGTTAAAAAAGAAATAGAAGAAAACACAAATGAAAAGATAAGCCCAGATCATGGCTTGGAAGAGTTAAGGTTGTTAAGATGGACATTTTACCCAAAACAATGGGAAAATGCAATGTAATCCCTATCAAAGTTTCAATGGTATTCTTCAAAGAAATAGAGCAAACATTACTGAAATTGATATGAACCCACCAGAGACTTCATATAGCCAAGGCAATCCTAACAAAAAAGAATGGGTATCATGTTCCCAGACTTCAAACTATACAACAAGTCTTTAGTAGTCAAGATCGTATGTTATTGGAATAAAAACAGATATATGGACCAATGGGTTAAAATGAAGAGCTCAGAAATAAACCCATTCTTACACAGGTAATCTACAATTGTGGAGTATAGTGGTGAATTATGGGTGCTTTGGTGGTGGGTGTGGTGTGATGAGGTATGAACCTGTACCTCTAAATGTACCTGTACCTCTAAACCGTACACGTGATAAGGTATGAACCTGTACTTCTAAATCATATTCAGTGTTGTAAACCTATATATCTCAATTAGAAGAATACAATAAGTAAATTGAATAAAACTTCCAAATAACATAGGCAACAAACGAAATTGGAAACTCAAAAAGACAATCCAATTGAAAAGATAAAGAATTGATTTTAAGTAGCCAACAAACATATAAACAGATGTTAGATCAGTAGTCATTAAGGAAATATAAATTAAAACCACTGTGAGACGTCACACCACATCCACTAGGATTGTTCTAGTAACAATTGTGAAGTCAGATAATAAACCTTAATTGTGAAATTGTGAAATCAGATAACAAGTGTTAATAAGGATGTGGAAAATCTAGAATTTTCATACGCTGCTGTTAAGAATGTACATTGATTCAGTCACTGAAAAACAGTTTGGTAGTTCGCCAAAAGCTTAAACAGAACTGCTCTGTGACCCACCAGTTATAATTCTAAGTAAAATATTTCCCATCGCAGCGACCTGGATGGAGCTGGAAAAACTCATATTGGCGGAAATAAGCCAAAAAGAAAAAGAGAAGTACAGGATGGTCTCACTTATATGATGGATATAGGGAAAATCAAACAAAAAAATAAAAAAAATGAAAACACACACACACACACACA
>PVHY01019262.1:0-27693 GCA_004024945.1 Uropsilus gracilis
GCCTGTGGAATCGCAGGCTCTCGTTGCCCGGGGTACCACAGACTCAAGCAATCCCCAGCCTCAGCTTCCCAGGTAGCTGGGATGACAGCTGCGCGCCACCACGCCCAGCTATTTTTTTGGAACTAGGTCTCGCTACGGGCCCCAGGCGGGACTCGAACCGCGATCCCTAGCCCCGGCCGCTTCATAGGCTGAAGCTTACAAGCACGAGCCACCGTGCCCGGCCTGAACAGTCTTGGACTGATTGTGAGAAGCCTAGATCCTCACTTTGTGTGGCAATCCTCCCAACCAAGAGGGAGAGAAGGAAGCCCTGTAGAAAACCAGGACTCCTGACTTGGGCTTCCAAAGCAGCTGGAATAGAAACTATAAACACAGTTGCTGTCAGTTGTCCTTAACCACATGGACTCTGAGGCTAGTGCTGACCAGCCCAGTCACTGGGCCCAGTTCTCCTCTCTCCACTCCTGCCTGTGACGCAGTCTGGCAGAGAGAGATAAACAAAACTACTAGAGGCTTCTGGAAATGTTTTTCTGTCTTAGAAAATGGGACCCAGCAGGGATTTTCTCCTCCCCGGGGAAGCCCCAGAAGGAAGTGTGAAGCCAGGGTGCCTGGAGCCATGGTGCCATCTTGTAATCAGGAGGGAAAGTTCTGGATGTTTGTGAGAAGCGCAGGTCCTCACTTCGCACAGGAGAACTTCCCAACCGATTGTGAGAGAAGGAAGCCCTATTTTGTTGGGTAACAGCACCCCAAACAGGTACTAGACTACGACAAGAATGAGGGAAAGTAATTGCAAACAGAGAAAAGTTGCTATTCTTGTGTGAATACCAAATAAACACATCTTCAAACAGGCAAGAATTCAGAAAGTACCACACAGGATTAAATCACAGCTAATGACCCCAGCACCTAAAAACCTTTTCAAATTACTCCAAAAGGTTTCTCCTTACTGAGAATCTCACACTGTTTGAGCCCCTCAAGACTCCTGATGTGCCCCCATTTCTAGCAGAGACTGGACCTGAGAACACCATGCTCCCCACCTCTCCCTAAGACCACTCCTTAGGTGGCTCAGTACTTCAAAGGTCCTACGACCAAATGGGATTTCTAAAAGGACCCGTTTTTTCATGTGCACCCCCTGCAGCCATGCAGCCCCCCACTTCTCCCCATCACGGCATCAAGGCCACCCAGCCCTGTATTTCTGCCACATGGCTCTCTGTCCTGACCAACCAGGATCATCTGGCCCACTGCCACATACCCAGGTTCATGCTGCTCAAATGTATTTTCCTAAATTCAATCTAGATGGTTATGATCAGGTCACAGCTCTCTACAGGGCCACCTCTCATCCTGACCGGGTACTGCAATCCTACAGCCACCAACCTGAGGTTCTCTATCACTGAAGCAAAGCTGGGTTTTGCGATATGTCAGCTATAGCAACATGCCTGACTTCTCACACCCCCTCTTCCACAACCCCTGTCCTAAGCCAACAGGAAAGAGGGGTGGCCCTCTGCCTGAGACACCGTGTCTATCATATGGCCTTGTGTCTCCTCTGTCCCATTAGATGGAAAATTACTCAAGGGCATAACTGCCCCTTGCTTCTGCATCCCTGGCCCCTGACCCAGTTTCTAGCCAGCAGGTAGGTAATATGGATGACCCCAAAGCCACTGCACCCCCTCTGAGGTACTAGCTGCTCAGAAGAGTGGCTGGGACTTTCCGAGCCTGAGCTGCTCCATGGAGGCAAAGCTTCATGCCTTGAAACCTGATGCAGTGGCCTGCACCAGCACAGTCCCAACCCCATTCCAAGTTTGGGGAGGTCTCCACCTTATGCATCTAGATGAATAAGTTGTACCCAGACCGCTTCCCTTGATAGGGAATGAAGCAGCCAGACGCTGGCTTGCAGCCTCCCTGGGGTCATCAGGTTCACCTGTACTGTCTAAGACATGGGAGCTTGGGCTGTGGGACAGGAAGAGAGGAATGTCCCTTTCCAGACTCAACATGCAGTGTGGTTTGGGGAGTTTTCTCCAGCTCCTGGCCTGCCCCCAGTTCTTAACAACACAAGATGCCCCACGTTCCTTTCATGAACAAAGGTCCTTTTACCTGACTCAGCTTATAGGGATGCCAAAGATGTATCCTCAGAAGCCAAGAAGTGTGTGAGTGATTAGTTATAAGCCTGGTTCACACTCCAACAAATAGGAAAAAAAAAAAAAGGCCCAAAATGGAGCTGTTGATGCTGTGCCCCACCCAAACGCGATACTTGATCTCACTGCAATTTCAGCCTCTTCCAGAGCACCGTCCGAAACCAAGCCAACCCACCGTAGCCATCTGCTCGCCAAGAACCCCTGCCCGCCTGCCTGCCTCGAATCATCTTTCCTTCTGCTAATAACCTGGTTCCACTCTCTCTGCCTGTGAACTCCTACCATTTTGTGTGAGCCCTTGAAGCACCTCAACTGACGCTCCAGATCCATGAACCCTTCAATAAAACCAATTTGATTTCTGACGATGTGAGTTTTTCTTTAACAAGACCATGGCGGCAATGAAGTTAGTTCTGAAGAGACAGTGGTCTTGTTTGTCTCAAAAAAACATCTTAGGATATTAAAAGAGGAGCACCTCTGTGCACTTAGAGCATTTGGCAGCAATAGTATAAGTACCTGAGAGTATTACAAGCTCATTCACACATCCAGCCCTACCTGCCACCCCTATACACTCCCAGCCAGTGACCCTGACTTTTCTTCACACCCTGGGCAACCTGTAAGAAGACCCTGTTGGCGTGTCTACTCTCACACATCACCTATTACTACTACATGCCTCTCCCGCTAGTGAATCTACCAGCTTTCTGTTTCCCAGTGTCCAAGCACCAGGGTAGGTGGGGGGGTGGGGAAAAGGTTGGTCTTCTAGGTGAAGTGATGTTGTGTTTCTGGTGCAGCTCCAGATTCAAAGATTTGGGGCAGTTTCAGAGTCAGATCTGCCCAATAGTGAATTCTGCACAAATAGGTGAACTGCACCATCCCAAAGGCATAAAATGGTGTGCACGTGCCCCTCAGTCCTTGCTTGGTCTCTTGGTAGTAGGAAGAGAGTGCAGATCTATTTCTGTGCTTGCTTATCGCTGACTCCAGATGACTACCTCATCCCTCCCCCACACTTGCCAGCTGTTCTCTGACCTTGGCTCTGGGTTGGAAGGAGAAGAGGTCTTACCTGCCTGCGCAGCTGTGATTAGGGCTGTGTTCCCCTCGCTGTCCTGCCAGTTGACGTCAACATGGGGGCACTCCGCTAAGACCACCACAGTATCCACAAAGCCGTGGTAGCAGGCAACAATAAGGCCAGTCTACAAATGAAGAGAGGAACCTGATCAGAAGGGCAGCACCCGAGCATGACCCCCCCCAGATCCTGCAGGCACCCCATTCAGCCCTCCCAGAAGGCTGGATTACAGAAGTATGCCAATTCCTGGCTCTCAGTGACAGTTTCAAGAAAGCCAGTCTCGTTTGTTTATCCATCCTCAACTGTTTTCTGAACACTGACGGTAAATAAATAATGCCTGGGAAACATCAGGGAACAAACATCTGCCCTCTCAGAACTTGTTTTTTAACAGGAGGCAAACAGAATAAACCACAGGCCTAGTATAGACAGGCGTGATCGGGTACATCGGAAAGTAGAATGGAGTAAGGGAGGTGGCGGGTACAGGGGGATGTGGCTCATTCTCAAAAAGGAAACCCAAGATGGGTTCACTGAGATGGGGACACGGGGTAAAATGGAAAGAAGATGAAGGAAGGAATTCAGGGAACAAAGAGGGACTGTCCAGGTGGAGGCCAGGGCAATAAGGGCAACCTAATAGAGTGAATGAAGAGGAGGTGGTCAAAAAAGCAACATCGAGCCTTGGAGACCAAGAGTGGAAACAGTGAAATGAAATAATAAATATTTGGTCTTTGTCCCCAGTTCCCAGCACAGTGCTCCTAAAGCCCTAGGAATTGTTTAAGATGTAATTAAGAGGACTTAGGGGAGTGGGAGAATGAAGTAGCTTCAGGACAGAGGTGAGTCTCAAGAAAAACCCCTCATGGTAGAGAGGAAGGAAGATCTTTTAGTGCTCCTGAGACTGGGGTCAAGTTGACATCAGGCTAGGTGACCTAACTTGCCTTTTAAAGCTTGTTTTTGAAGAAATGACCCTGAGTTTGGATTTATCTCCCCATGCCTCACATGGCTGCTGATGGAGCTCACTCACCTCAGAAGAGGGAGGCAAATAACAGCCAGCATCTGAGAGAACAGAAGCACAAAGCCACTCACAGAAATGCTGAACCAATCTGTGGCTGCCCAATCAAAAAATGTCAAGTTCCAAAACTTCATGCTTAGCTTTTATTTTCTTCTATTTCCATCCTATAAAAGCCCCTATCCACGTTAGGCCAGGGTGAGGGGAGTTGTGGTTTCCCTCTTATCTCCTTGCCAGTTGACTCTGCAATAAAACTTTCTTTTCTCAAAAGCCAAAGTCCCAGTATTGACTGTCATGCACATCAGGCAGTGAGCCTATTCCTCAGTAACTCTCCCCCACAATCCACCTCCAGAGAAGAAAGAGGGGCCAGAAACTGAGTAAAATCACCAAGAGCAAATGATTTCACTGCGAGAGCAAATCATGCCTTATAAACAATAGGAATATATCACGTATTGGGGAGATAGCATACCCCAAAAGGGCATGGAAACTTCCTCATCTTTGCGCTCTGTATCTCTTTTGTTTGGATGTTCCTGTGTTGTACCCTTTCTAACAAACCAGTAATAAGTTTCCTATCTCTGAGTCATGCTAGTGATTACTGAACCTAAGAAGAATATATGGGAGCCAGATGGTCAGAGGGCGGTCCCTGGGTCATGTGAAGTGGGGGTGGTCTTGTGGGACTGAGTCCTTCACCTGGGGGATCTGTATCCGCACTAACTCTGGTTAATGTCAGAAGTGAATAACTGGACATCCTGCTGCTCTCCTGGGTGTGGAGAAACCCAGTGTTTGTTGTCAGGGAAAACTCTGCATATTCACTATTGGAAACCTCACTCTGAACTTTGAAATATTTCTCAAATATCTAATTTCCTGACATAGATATGGCAAACTGCATATGATGTAATCACTTCTATTTTATATAATTCCACAGAAGTTTATATTTATTAAAGAAAAAAATTCAAGAACACCAGGGGGGTGGGGGGGACTAATAAGACAATTATAAATGACTGTGCACATGTGCATTTTTCTTTAAGCCAAAATAGAACTATTTGCTCCATGTTTATTTAGGTCATGGATGGTGGTATCAGCAACATCACTCCACACCAATAAAAACACTTTAGGTTAAAATGTTCAGGGGATGTGGAGCACATTATTCTCCATGTAGCAGAATCCTAGTTATTTAAGGAATTCCTACTCTTGGACACTAACATTGTTCCCATTTTCCTCCATGAGTAAAATCTGCAATGAAAACCCCTAGAGCACTAAAGTAATGTACAGATGACTCCTTAATTTCTCAAGAGATATTCTTAGAAGTAGTATTTCTGGATTAACTGGAACTTGAACACATATTGCAGCTTTGCCTTTCAGAAACATGCCAAAGGGCCCCCACCTCTGCCAATCCTGCCATCCAATCTTTCCTTATGGATTTCAGGTTAAAAGAAAGAATTTCCACCAGAGGGTGATGCAGGGACACTCTTCAGGGCACCTGCTCTTGCTCTCTGTACTGGGATCACCCTTTCCTCCCACTCTTTCTCTCCCTTCCCAAACCCCAGTCACTAAGGGAGAATATTCTAGAACTACAGCCCTTTCTAGTACTTGGGGAAGACTCCTCAAATACGCAGCAAAGTTCTGCTGATAATAGCCTTGGAAATCTTAGCATAATCTTGGGATTATGAAACTAGAATTAGAAATTAAATTAGAATGAAGATTACCAGAAAAAAAATAGTAACTAAATTTAGGAGCCCAGGATAAAATGGTATTGAACACAGAAATAGTAACTCTAGCCTTCTCACATGGACAGTTATATTACTATTAAATATCATTACCTTTATTGCTGACCCTCTGAACGTCTGTTCCAAAAGTCATATATTTTCATGCTTGAAATATATGCTTCAGGTTTCAGGTTTATAATTAGACAATTAACCCTTGAATGACAGAGGTTTGAACTGCGAGGGTTCATGATTACAAAATTACAAGGTACAGGATCTTCTTGCTAACATAAACTTATGGTGTCAATAAATGCAGCCTAGTACTACAGTACATGGGATTTTCTCTTCCTTCGGGTTTTCTTAACATTTGCTCTTCTCTAATGTCCTTCATTATAGTAACAAATAATATAAGTAAGAGACAAGATATGTGTTAATTGACAATTTAAGACTTTCAGTCAATGGCAGGATACCAGTAATACAGTCTTAGGTAAGTCAAAAGCTGTAGGAAGATTGTGACTGGGTGAGGAAAGAGGTAGATCAGCACCCCTACTCCTCAAATTGTTCAAGAGACAAATGAAATTTAAATTGTTTTCAATGGGGTGTCTTGGTACCCCCATCAAAAAAGTGGGTGAGGGTACACTCTTTGGCAACCCTTCACCGTGGACTCCCAAGATGAACCATAACAAGATAGTCAACTTGCTGAATCAACAGATGTTCACTTGTACTCACTTATTTTACTACTACAAGCAAAGTATTTATAGGAATAAATAATATAAGGCTATTAAGTAAGACATCTACAAGTGGACCCCTATTTGAACTTCGCCAAGAAATTCTAGACCCCAAATCATAACCTTACTTTTCAAAGTCTACAGACTGTAGAAAAACTGAGAGGTTTCCACTTAAAAATTATAAAGTTTTGTCTATCAAAAACCAAATATAAACTAACACACCATTCCTTGCAGGAAGAAAGGATATAACAACAGGATTCTAATAACATCATGTATCATATTAATAGGTTAAAGGGATGGGAGAGAAAGAAAAAAGATCATCATCACAGAGAGAGTGCATGGAAAAGCTCTCAAAGGATACCAAAATAGTAAGAGTAATATTCTTTGCAGGAGGAGTGGAAATTGTGTGTGTGTGTGTGTGTGTGTGTGTGTGTGTGAAAGAGAGAGAGAGAAAAAAAAGAGAGCTTACTATCAGTAGACTTGGGGTAGGACAGACACACTCCCGATGTGTGTAGGCCTCATCTAATCAGTTGAAGACCTTCATAGAAAATATTTGACCTCAACCAAGGAAGAAAGAAAACTTTGGAAGAACTGTTTTTACCTTTTACCCTGTTTATGTAGTTAGAATTCTTTAAAACAAAGCTGTGTTCACGAAGAACTTCCATAATTTCAATTCACAATGAAAAGCAAGTAAGCAAACACAATGTTTACATTAATAGCTTTCTCATTAAGAAAAACTGTTTTATGACAACTATTGTAAACAAGTAAAAACAGAGCTGCCTGTGAAGAGGAGAGAAGGGATAGCCAGCAGAAGAAACAGGAGCTGACAAATAGACAAGGAAAGAGACTGAGACACAGAGAACCACATACAAGCCCACAGCCACATGAGACAAGAATAGATAGTGCCAGTATGCTGCGTTCTGGGAGAAAACCATCCATTATTTTATGTACAATTTTTAAAAGTTCAGAACCAAGAGAACAAATTTCACTTACTTGCAAATCAATTTCTACAAAACACATTTATAGTAATATTATATAATCTGCTTTCTTAGAAAAACGCGTAGTGTGACATATGAATGTGTGTGCCAAGGTGGGGGGCTGCAGACTGAGTATAGAAAGCAGAACAAAACCACATCACAGTAACACTGCTTAAACTCACAGACTCTAACTCACTCTCACCAAAACTATCAGTATGTGTTATCTTTATGTTAGATGTTTTTTTTAAAAAATGTATAGGTTTATATAAGCTTTTCCTTGTCTGAGAAATGTTTTTGGATCCTTTAAGACAGGTGACATGGGGGTAACCAACAGGTAAGAGGTTCAATCAAACGTATAATTTCAGGAGAGAAATTCTTTGTGGACCTGCAAAGAATTGTTTGATGAGAACCTTCAAACATGAGACAGGTTGACCATCTGGAACATCACCACAAAGCTTCTTTCATGAACGTTTAAGATAATGCAAATTAAAATCAGGAACCTAGTCATGAATGTGTGCAGGAGCCCAGAGATCCCTGCGCACCTAGCCTGTGGACTCACCTGCCTCAGCCTCACCGAGGCACATCCTGAACAGTCCCCCGGCCCCCAGACCTAGGGTAGGAACCAACTGGCGCCCGCGGGGTGTTGCAACCAGCCATCATGGCTTACCATGGGGCTCAGGAGACTGGATTCTTCATCTCTACTGAATATTGAGGCTGGAGTAAACCCGAGGGGGACCCCCCTGACCTGAGCCCTCATCCCAGCAGAGGTGCTCAGGCCCCACCCCCTACCTATGTGTTCTCACTAATATTTGTTTTCAGTTCTGCTAGTAGTTGTTTTATGAATTTTGGTGCTCCCTCATTAGGTGCATATGTGTGTGTGTATGTGTGTGTGTGTGTGTGTGTCTTTTTGGTGGATTGACCCTTAACCATTAGGTAGTGGCCTTCTTTATCTTTTGTCACTTTTTTTTAGTTTGACGTTATGGAGGCTGGTGGCAACACCCAGCGGGTAGGAAAGGTGGCGACAACCCCTGGGTAAGCCCCCCAAAGTCTGAAGAGCCTGGAAGGCAGATGGGTGGGGTTTTAGCCCCACCCAGCAGCGGATGGTTGTTGCACAGGGCAACAGGCCCCAAACCAGGGGGCAGCTGGAAGGGTCCAAGTCCAGTATCCAGGCCCTGCCCCCCACACAAGAAGCCAGTGTGGGGGCAGGGCAGGGATTTGAGCCCTGCCCACCAGCAAGCAGCCTGTTTAGGCTGCTTGCTGCCCAGGGTCCCAGGCTGTTGGAGCTCCCTCCCGCGGGGAGCAAAGGCAGCAGAAAATGCCTGGGTAAGCCCCCCAAAGCCTGGAGAGCCTGGGAGGGGGGATGGGTGGGGTTTAGCCCCATCAACCATTGGATGGTTGTTGCACAAGGAAACCATCTGCAGCCCAGATCAGCTGGGGCATGTTTCTCCCAGGCCCCAATCCAGGGGGCACCTGGGAGGGTGCATGCCCAGCTATCCAGGCCCTGCCCCCACTCAGGGAGGAGCCAGGTGGGGGCAGGGTGGGGACTTGAGCCCCGCCCACCAGCAAGCAACTTGCACACCCAGGGTCCCAGGGTCAGAGCTCCCTCCAGCAGGGAGCAAAAGGCAGCAACAACCCCTGGCTAAATTCTCCAAAGCCTGGAGAGTCTGGGAGGGGGGATGGGTAGGGTTTTAGCCCCACGCACTAGCGGATGGTTGTTGCACAGGGAAACATGTTTTCCCCTAGCCCCCAGTCCATGGGGCACTTGGGAGGGTGCATGCCCACCCATTCGGGCCCTGCTCCCACGCAGAGAGGTACCAGTGCATGGGCTGGTGGGCTGGGGGAGGGTGGGAAATGCCCCTTCCATTTCACTCTCACCCAGCTAATCTTCAGGAAGAAGAAGAATATACATAATACAAACTCTATCATAGAATGGTGAAGGACCAGGTAAAAATCCAGTCCAGAAGCCTGAACTAGACAAAGCAGATGGACAATCAAGAGAACCAGAGCATGCGAGACAGGAGAAACAGCTATGGAAATATGAAGTCATGAGGTGCAACCACAAGCTCCCTAAGTCTAGAAGACCCAAGACTTCATTTCAGAGATGCCTTTTAGGAGACCAAGGTACCCCTCACCACACTACAGGAGAAGAGGGCCAAGAACTGGAGGCATCGGCCCCACAGCAGGGCTGCAAAGTGAGATGGAGAAAATGATCTACAATGGCCACTCACAGATGCCTTTATCCACAGAGAAACCTCTTCACCGACATTGATAGGGGGTGTAAACCCCTAAATCTGAAGCCAGAACCAGCAGCAAACAACAGGGATGGGATTGGAGAAGTCAGCCTCCAATGAGAGAGCATGGACAGACCACAAATAGATATAGACTGACCGCCCAATGAAATCTTAAGACTGAAAACCTACCAGCAAGGTTCTCCTGGTTCCAACAACACAGTTCCTCACCCAGTAAAAGAACATTCCCACAGGAAAGAAAAAGACTGATGGACTTAGCATAGACTAGTAAAACAACAAAGAGCAGGGTTTGAGAGAAAATAGGCAGCACCAGAGGGAGGAGGGAGAGGGAGGTATCCCAAGAACGTTTACCAAGATTGTGATTTAAAGAGTAAAAATAAATTTTAAAAAATAAAATAAAATCAGGGACCTAAGAAAAGCACGTTCCATGGAGGAATCCAGGATAAAAATAAAAGATGCCATCTGGTCATAGCAAATACAATGGCATTGAAGGTATGAGGTTGCTGGGCTGGCCCCGGCCCATCCAATCTCAAGGGATGATGTAAGTAAGCAGGTAGACAGACACAGACACACACGCACATACCACACTGGGGTGGAATATTGTCAACTGATGCTCCACACTAAGAGTCTTTTGAAAACACCTCCTGATTATCTCATTAATCTACTTTACTAATGTTTTAATATTTCAAATGCCCAGCACACTGGCTCATGACTTTAACCTATGACAGTGAGGTGATAGGTTATAACCTTGGTGGGTCCCATGCAGTGAGACTAAAGAGGTTGTACACTGCTAGACTCTCCACATGTGCTCTAGAGAAAAGCCCCAGCTACACATTACCCCCTGACAATGTATGTGCAGTTCGAGGAGAGCCTCTCTGTTTGGGGGTTATGGAGAGAACATCACAGTCATAGTGGCCCTCTCAAGTATCCCCAAAAATCCAGATGTGCAAGGTGGGATTTTTAGTGTCTTCTGCCAGATTTCTGAGAGGCATTGTTAGATGTTGGGGCTAAAAAGCATGTCCCATGCAGCAGTGCAGGTAGACCAGCAGGCAGGTCCCAAGAGCATGTCTCAGTGAGGTATGGCACAGGCCAGCTCAGGGTCAGTTCACAGTAACAAATCCCTCAACCATTTTACATGGAGCAGCGAGAAACTGACCATGAAGAAGTCACTTTGAACATGGAGAAAGAAATCAGAGAACCTTCATTCTCTCTCTTTGAACTGACCAGAAGCAATTGTTTTTAAGAACTCACCAGGCAAATCACAGATGAGGAATTGTCCAGACTTAGAGAACAGATGACAATGGACTCAGAGATAAAAAAACATGCCAATCACCTCCCTTTCCCACCATCCTAGGAAATCAGCGACAACTATGTGCAGCCAAGAACAGCAGGAGCCTGTTGACACCAATCAGCTCTTTAAACACTGACCTCATCTTCCTGTTTCCTCTCATAAAGAATTCTGACTTTGCCAGCTCTCTGGAAGAACCAGAGGACCAGGGCTATCTCCTTTGAGATGTAGTAAGGGCATGGTAATTGCTATAGCATCTTCCGCATAAGGATACCCCACTTCATTTATCCATTTCCCCAATTTGATAGGCATATAAGTTGCTTTCAAAGTCCCACAAGCGTAAGATGGACCACTGACAAAAACCTCAATCTTCTGACAGGCTTGAGCAAGAGCAGGCCAGGGTTTCTCCAAGCACTATTCACATCCGGCTTTCTCCAAGCACTATTCACATCCGGGGTCAGACAGCCCCTTACTGTGAGGGGAAGGAGGACTGTATATTATGGGATATTTAGTTACATCCCTGTACTCCACTCAGTGAATGCCAGAAGCATCTTTATTGCCCCATTTATGACAATCAAATACCCTCCAGGAACAAAACTGCCTCATAGGTGAGCCTGTTATAGGTGAGTTAGCCAGGGAAAGAGGCACTGATGTGCTAGCTAAGTGCTTCCAAAGACTAAATGCCAAGCAGGTACATGAGGATCATAGTTGTTCCTCGTTCTTACCAATATTTAATACTATGCATGTATGTTTAATTTTCATTTTATTTTATTTTGTGATCTTTTAATTTCCACCAATCAGATGGTTATACATTGCTATTGTGTTTTTGAACTCACCTTTCCCTGATTGCCAGTAAAATGAAAGATGTTTCAATATATTTACCTGGATTCTCTAATTGTTAAAGGAATAATAAGGAGCAAACAGCCAGTGACCACAACTCACAGTATGCCATAAACCTGACTTCCTGAACAGGGAACTACTAGAAACTAAGGGTAGCATTAAGCAGCCATGTTTGGCTTACAATTGAACACAATGGGTTCCTGCTTACTTGCTTTCCTGACTTTGATGTGTACTGGGTACTGGTGGAAGGAGACACTGGAAGAACCTGGAGGAGGCACATGAAGGAGAGACATGTAGCAACTCAAAGAGATATTTTCAAGGACACCTAAGAGGTTGCTCCTGGTTTCCAGTGGTCCAGGATTTAGGAAGTCAGCGTTTTCACTCCCTACCCAATTTTATATGTTGAGGCAGTCAAATAAATCTTTTCCATGAAGGTGATCCTCTCTGTGACTTAAAAAATATTTTACACTCAAAAATTCCAAAGATACCTCTGAAAATCTTATTCTAATAGCTTTCAAGTTATTTTCTCATCGTTCTTTAATTTACATGCATTTACATTACATGTAGGTAGTATATGGTAAACACCTTGCTTCACTTTTTCTCACATGGTCAGTCCACTTTCCTAACACATCTATATTCAAATCTGCTCTATTCCTTGATTTCACTATGCTCAGGTATATCCACACACGCAGGAGTGTATTTTAGAGAATGGTTCCCTCAGAGGGATGATCCATCTTGACACGCAAGACAATCCTTACTAAATAATACACTCCTGCTTTCCTGAAGGGAAGATCCCTGCCTTGCTCTTTCTCTTCAAAATTGCATTGCATAGCTGCTCTTGATGATCAAGTTTCAGGGGAATAATCAAATTCAGTTATCAGTTCTACTGGAAGGAGTAGAAGAAAGAATTACAAGCCCAGACAGATCACAAGCAAAATCCTAAGACTTGCTTCAACTGCCAGCAACAAAACTTGGCTGCCTCTTCCAGGGCGGGACAGAGGAAACTGCAGTGAAGTGTTGACACAGTAATAGTGAGCTATAAATAATAAGATGAACTCTCAGAGAAGCCAGCAGAAAAACAAATAGAAGCATCAAATATGATATTGCTCTTCCCAGTAACTCTGAATATTACCAAAAATGTCCTCAACAGCACTCTCCATTGTCTCCTGCTTCTCCCTGCTTACCACTGGTCTATCTATGATCCACTTGGCCAGCTAAGATCAATGACCTGGAAGAAGCAGCTAGAGGCACACAGCACATTTTTTAAAAACATGGACAATCCATGATCTATAATGGTCACTTATGGACAATCCATGATCTATAATGGTCACTCACGCATATCCACAGGGAGACTTCTTCACCAACACTGACAGGTGATGAGACCCCTAAATCTGACACCAGAACCATAAGATAAAGCAGCAAAACAATAGAGATGGGATTGGAGAAGTCAACCTCCAATGGGAGAGCATGGACAGACCACAAATAGATATAGACAGGCCACCTAATACAATCTTAAGACTGAAAACCGACCAGCAAGGTTTGCCTGGTTCCAACAACACAGTCCCAAACCCAGTTAAAGAATAGTTCCACAAGAAAGAAATGAACTCAGCACAGACTAGTAAACAACAAAGAGAGAGAGAATGGGGTTAGAGAGAATGGAGGGGGCACCAGAGGGAGGAGGGAGGGGGAGATATCCCAAGAATCATTTAGATCGGTAAAGTGCCCCCCCATGGTTTAATTTAATCTGCCACATTACAGAACTGCATTTACCCACCCTGCTTCTTTAGATCTGACTTGACTACCTGATTTTCTTTTCTTTTTTTTTTGAGAGTAGGTCTTGCTATGTTGCCCTGAGTGGGTCTCAAACCCGGGGACTTAAGCGAGTCCTAGTCTCAGCCTCCCTTCATAGGCTGGTATTAAAGGTGTGCGTCATCGCACCTGGCCCTATCTGACTTGTTTTAGTTAATGAAATGTAAGGAAAATGGTAGGTGTTGCATCTAGACAGAGGTGACATGACTTACGACATTCTCTTTCTTATCTGCCTTGGTGGTTCTTGAGCCTCAGAGAGGGCATGTCTCTTGGTGGGGGTCTCTGTAAGCCCAGTGCCCCCTCCAGACAGCCCACAAGAGTATAAGGACCTTTGTTACCTTAAAGTCCTGAGATGTAGGCTTGTTTTCTATCACAGTAAAGAATATCTATCCCAACAACATGTCTACATAATCTGCATGACCATTTACATTTGTTTACACATGTATCAAGAGTAGCTCAAAGAACTTCTTTGGGAAGATTGCCCTTCCTTTTCAAATGACATCTCTTTTATTTGCTTATGTATAAAATGCACTCAATTAGAAAATGACAAGGGCAGAATTTATGATTACCCTTTCAATTTCTTTTTTTGTCTCCAAAATGCAAATTTGTTCATTACATCATACCACATATTCCAAAAACATTTGCAGCAGCTCAATCTACCAGCTCAGTCTATCCCCCTGCTTCCACTGAGCTGCCACCCGAGATCTGCTGTGGCCACAGTGACACAAATCCTCCCTCTATCTTCTAAGCCCCCAAGCCTCTGCTCCAGCCACCTCACCTAGTGTGCTGAAAACATGTGATTTCTGTGCAGGTCTTGGTTCAAGACCTTGTGCCCATTTTCTGAACCTATCACTGAATTGCCTGGCACTCACCCCCCTGAAAGGTGAGCTTGTGGAGAAGGACCTACCTTTTTAACTTTGCTTCCCTGATGCCTGGCATGTACAGTAACATTTGTTGAACAAATGAAATGTCTCTGAATCTGTCAGTGCTTCCCACCTCACATATATATATTCAACTTCTTCTAAGAAGAAGAGCTGATGAATCATGATATGAGATTTAAGCTTTTTTTTTTTCCCCTTTTGAGACTAGGTCTCACTATGTTGCCCAGGGTAGTCTCAAACCTGCAGACTCAAATAATCTCTAGCCTCAGCCTCCAGGCAGCTGGAATTACAGGCACGTGCCAACAGGCCCAGCAGACATTTAAGAGTTTTTATCTTCCACATTCAAGTAAGGAAATGACATGAGGTCCCAAGAAAACCTCAAAGCAAACAATTGCCTTTCACATGGTTGAGACTAGGTGCCTGGATATCTGGAGCCCGCCGCAGCCAAATGCAAAGATAATGAAAGCCGACCCAAGAGATGCCTGCTGATGAATCCACCATGGGAACATCAAAGTAACCGAAAGATCTGTGGGTAGGTCTGTATTGCAGGGAGCCTGAAAACCACCCAAATTTACACCAGCTGACAGCTGGCTTTCTATACAGCTGCCACAGAACTACGTCACCACCTAGTGAGGTGGCTGGAAATGCAGGAGCTGCTATGGACACTCTGTCAAGGGCAATGAGCCCGGGACTGGGAGGGCCTTAAGCGAGAGCTCCGCTGCTGTGCGCACTTCTGAAATGCTGACAACCCTCCTTCAGAGGCAAGTACATAAGAGATCGTTTACTTTTCTGGAAAGAAATAGAAGAAACTTCATTGGTCACCTAAGAGGCATGTACTGTAAGAGAAGAGCCTTTAAGATTTTATTACACATCTGGCTTTGCTTTATTGGCCTCCTAAGGCATTCACATTTTTTAATTATACAAATAAAGTCATACTGCAGGGGCCTTAAAGATAACATTAATACTTTGATCGTGCTTTTCTGTTTAAAGTAAAAAATGCCTAATAAACTGGTTTTAGTTAAAAAATAAAACGAATATTACTAGAGACAAAATGTATAAAATCTGTCAGAATTCTAATAGACAAAGGACTCACCTGTTTGCCTTTGATAAGGAGCAGGTTATTTCAAGGTTGCCATAATTCAGATTTCCCTTTAGCGTATACTTTGCATAAAAAAGATATTATTATCACTGCAAACCTCTTGTTTGGATTTATAATCTTAGATTGTTAGCAGTTTTAGAAAACGACTGTGTTCAGCTATATATAGTCTCTTTTCAAAGCATATATATCTCTTTGAAGTTGTGTATTTATCTCAACCAACATGGATGATGCCTGAACAAGGTGGGGAAAGAGAAGAGGATGTTCAGTCAAAAATGCTTTGACTTGCCCAGAAACTTTATTGCTAATCAGCTACTGACCAGAAACCTTACACACAACACAAAGAGTTGATGAACATAAATTCTTACAATGAAGCAAGCTAGGGAAAATGTTTTTTAAAAAATCATAAGGAAGACAGAATACCATTATAGCACCATACCACATTTATAGACACCATTATTAAAAAAGTTCACCTTAATGCTCAGTTCACACACATGTGATTCATGGTCAACTGTACTTTGCAGCCTAATTTGGGTCTATATGCCTAATCCAAAGAAGGGAGATACACACACACACACACACACACACATATACATGTTAAGACTATCCTGTTTTCTCATGAGGGCATAATTTTCACATAGTCATCTTAGAAGAAGTTAGTGATAAAAAAAATTTGTCCAACGGGTAACCAGAGTCAGCAACAGTCGATGAATATGGCTCCTCTCACCTTTATTCACTGAATCTTCTTGAAGTTGAGCTTGGAATTGTAACAACAATCCACAGAGCTCAACTGGGAACTCTAAAGAGCTAGAACAACGAGTAAATTTACAAACGGAAGGAAGCAAGATGCACCTGGCACTGGGAAGGAGGCTGGTTGTTCAGCACATCAAAGTCTCAGACCTGGGCAAACCCAGCTGATCAAGAGTTGACCTCACAAAAGAGCCTGGTCAGAGCCCCAGTCAGGCCACCCCTGAATTCCAGAGGGGCACAAACCAGTAGGAAATAAGCTCTCATCATTCTCTGAACCCACATTTCTTTGGGGTGACACTGCAGTTTCAGGTATGTGATACAAACACAAGATGATGGACAAACTCCAACCACGATTCCTGAGCCCACGTGTGGACAGACAATTGATGCTGCCACCCTGAGAATCAGGCCCTTGAACTAAAGCATATTTCTTTGTACAAAGAAATATGTGGTTAAAGTAACTGTGCTGGTTTAACCACTAAAAACCAAGTTCTACTAGACACTGGGCTAGGGACAGCAAGATACAATGAATGCCACAAATCAGCTAAATTAGTTGCACTGGATTCTCAGAAGATGTGACAATCATTCTATTTTCCCCTTTTTTCAGAACCATCCTCTTTTGGAAATGAGAAAGCAAATTAAAATAACATTTTTCATGGTGTAATTTTAAATGTTATCAACCACTAGAAAAATTGAGGTATGTGAGAATTTTGGTTACAAGGATAATATGAAATGAGCATACATATGCTTTCATAAATAATGCTCTATCCACAATGTATGGAAGAAAAAAAAAACCAAAACAATAAAGCAACGCACCAAGATTTCAGAACTGACAGATCAAGCAGCAGGTTGCACCTGGGCGCTGCGAGGCACCCACACAGAGAAGAGAAAGCTGTCCTTTTTCTATTTCAGGAAAGAGTTGAGAATAATTTAAATCAATTTGCAAGCCCGCAAGCAACAAGTGAACCGGACCTGTCAGGGTCTGTTGATTGGAATCAGTTTTCCTGAAACTGTTGTGAAACAATTCCAGAAAGAAATCCAAATTATCCATGACATCAGTCTCAAAGAACTGAAGGCCTAGCTGGAGGTTAGCCTACCAAGCAAGTCTCATTACTCCAAAGGCCCCAGAGAGAAATAAAACTCCACAACTTTCCTGAAGTCAAATGTTTCACAAATACTGTAATGCACAAATAACGTGTGAGCCCAACCCAACCCTGTGGAGAAAATAAACAACATGACTCATCATTATCTCTCCCCAAACAATCTATTTACTGCTTTCAGATAGGTTCAAATTCACCCTCTCACCCAAGTGGGGTAGGAGCATCTCTGGAGCAGCAGCACAAACTGGAGTTTGTTAGAATGTGTATTCCCGGGCCCTTGCCTAGACCTGGTGGCTCAGATGCTACACTGTCATGGTCCTCAGATGGTCTAGATGGTATGAGGAACACAGGTATGCAGAGATGAAGAGATGGACAGTGATGGTAGGCATCACTGCACCTGGGGCCCAAATACACACTTCTTAATTAGCCCTCCATGGACATCAGGGACAGAGCTGGACTTGCTTTTATCGCTCATTTTAATTCTGATTGCTTTTTCTTTGAAGGAGTCACATGCACATTCTTGTCACATCAAGCCTCTGTCACATATGTTTCAAAATCAATCCTTCTGAGTTCTGGCCCAGATGCCACAAGCATCCCTCAATGCCACCTCATTGGTACAACCTGGCTCCCTGATTCCACACCCTGATTCATCTTGCTGCCTCCAGAGATCACCACAGTCTCATGTCATAGTCTGGAATGAGGCCAACACAGGGCAATAATGAGATGGCAAGATTCTGTGGTGTACATTTGCCTTCCAGATACTACCTTACAATGGGTGGCAGGAAACAAGTCCATGAGAAGCAGGCTCCCCACGAAAAGTTGGGAGGAGAAGTTCACAGCCTTCAGAATGTTCTCTACTTCCACCATCTAACAGGGGAGACTTATGGTGTATGGCTCCTTAGACTAAGCACTGAGAAGCCAAAATGAGCTTTGAAATGAAACAATCCTTCCCCTAGGAAATGCATCTGGGGAAGGAGATGAGGAAGGAAACAATGAGCTGAGCTCTGCCCAGGAGACTGGGGAGTACAGACATGGAGGCAGGGCCAGGCTGGGGGAGGGCTGACACCAGCCTGGAGGAGTCCTGTCAGCCAGCCCAAGGCAGAGGCCTGGGTAAAGGGGAAGGGAGAGAGTTCCACAGAACAAGTGCGTACAGAGCTGGGAACTGAGAGAGAGTGGGGAATTCAGCAAGTTAAGAGGTGTCTTCACCCTACTACCTCCAGGAGGAAGGGGGGCCCCGAAGGAGAATCAGAATCATCCAGGTTTTCTGTCAGGTCTGTCATCAGATTTCTTTTTTTTTTTTTTTTTTTTTTGAGATTAGGTCTTGCTATTTTTGCCTGTGGAACCGCAGGCTCATGTCACCCGGGGTGCCACAGACTCAAGCAGTTCCCAGCCTCAGCTTCCCAGGTAGCTGGGATTACAGGCACGTGCCACCACACCCAGCTATATTGTTTTGGGACTAGGTCTCGCTATGTGCACCCGGCGGGACTCAAACCGTGATCCCTGGCCCCGGCCGCGGCTTCCTAGCTGCCGCTTACAGGCAAGCGCCACCATGCCTGGTCGTCATCAGATTTCTTTGCAAAAGTCTGCTTCTCAGGTGGGAGGTAGAATACAAGGAAAGAGTCTTCCCAATTTTCTTCTATTTTCAAAATATTCTCAAATATGCCCTCCCCCCTTTCTCTAACTGATTTGGCAACTCCTTTGTGATTTAAGATGTAATTGAAACTGACATCTGTCTGTCTGACTCAGAACTGTCAGGGCGGACGACTTCATCGGAACATTCTGGGCTTTGGCGTCTGTTCTCCAGGTGTTCATGAATGTCTTTGAATTTGATTTTTTAATGTACAAATTTAAATTATAACCTTTTCCAAATGTGATGGTTCTTGATATCGTTAGTCATCAAGGAAATGCAGATTAAACCCACACTGACATAGCACCCTACACCCACTGGCACAGCTAAAATTAAAAAGACTGACAATATCAAATGTTGGTGAGGGTATGGTACTCTCCAGTTCCCAGCAGGTGGGAGTGAAAAATGGAACACTGGGAAAGGAAACTGGTGGATTCTAATAATGCTCAGCAGGCACCTCCTTTATGACCCAGCAAGTCCAAGAAATGAAATGGATGTGCAGACCTACAAGAAGACATGGACAAGCATGGACAGCTTTGCCAAGGTAGCCAACAACTGCAAATAACACAAGCAGCCATCATCGAGGAACTGAACAGACAAACCCTACTCTCTTCAGACTTAGGGCTATGACTCAACAAGCAAAAAAATAACACCAAAATCCCAAAACATGCAACTGAACCAACAGATCCCAAATACATGACTTGAAACAAAATAAGCCAGACACCAAAAGTACAGAGTGTTGATTACATTTAATAAAACCCAACACAAACAAAATTAATCCATGGTGATAAAAACAGTGAAGGGGAGAGTCATGAAAGAACCTTCTAGGGTAGTGGACAGGCTCTATGTCATGATCTGGGTGATATTGACATGTGTGTATTATTTAGTCAAAATTCACTGAGCTGAACCTTATGAGGCATTTCACCGAGATAAGCAATGACAGCATAAAAATCAACTTAGTAAAATGTACAAATAGCACAATAAGCACATGAAAAGCCATTCAACATCACCAGTCTTCAGGAGATACAAGTCTGAACCACAACGAGACAGCATGTCACACCCACCATGATGGGGGTAATCAAACCAAGAGAAAATAACAAGTGTTTTGAGGCTATGGAGAAACTAGAACCCTTCGGGGAAGCTGCTGGGGGCATAAAGTGGTGCAACCACTGAGTGGAAAACATTTTGTTCATTCCACAGAAAACTAGAACAACCATATGATCCAACACCCCCTCCCCAGGAAGCAGAAACCAAAGGAATTACTGCAGGAAACAGGACAGATGTCCACCCCACTGTGTGTAGTAGCCCAACTTCCACCAACAGGTGAACGAATAAACAAACGTTGGCAGATCATGCAGTGGAACATTATTCAGCCTTTAAAAAGAGATTCTGCTCCATGAATGAACCCCGAAAACATGCTCAGGGAAATAAGCCAGTCGCACAAAGACAAATGGATCCTTTCACTTCTCTGAAATAGCTAAAACTGGCAAATACAGAGACAGAAAGTAACTGAGAGGTCATAAAGCCGGGAAGGGAGGTGGGAAGAAAGGCAAGTGATTGCTTAATGATTACAGGGTAAGGTCTGGGGTGATACAAGCTTTGGACACAGATAGTAGTGATATTTGCACAATACAGAGAATGGAATACATGTCACTGAACTCTGTGCTGGTTACAAAGGTAGAAATGGGAAAGCATCTGCTCTGTTTTATCATTCGTTCGTTCATTCATTCATTCATTCATTCATTCATTGGCTAGGTCTCACTATGCTGGTTACAAAGGTAGAAATGGGAAAGCATCTGCTCTGTTTTATCGTTCGTTCGTTCATTCATTCATTCATTCATTCACTCATTCATTCATTCATTCATTCATTCATTCATTCATTCATTCATTCATTGGCTAGGACTCACTATGTTCCCAAAGGTAGAAATGGGAAAGCGTCTACTGTGCATTATCATTTGTTTGTTTGTTTATTGGCTAGGTCTCCTCACGTTCCCTGGGGAACCATAGACTCACATTGCCCGGGGTACCACGGATTAAGTGTCCCCAGTCTCAGCCTCCCAGGTAGCTGGGATTACAGACATGTGCCACCACACCCAGCTATTTTTTGAGACTAGGTCTCGCTATGTTGTCCTGAGTGGGTCTCAGACCCGCGACTCAGGAGATTCCTAGTCTCAGCCTCCCTTCCTACGCTGAAATTAAAGGCGCACTCCACCGTACCCAGTCATGTTCTAGAACAATGAAATCTATCAAAGAGCACACTGGGTTTTCTAGTTTAGAGGGCTGAATTAAACAGTATATTAATTTTCTCAGTAAAGCTGTTAAAAACAAAAAAGAAAACCAACTTTGTGACAGACACGCCAGTGGTGAGAAGGCAAAGCCATCAGATGCGCATGGAAGAAACCAGGCACCTGGGTGCACCGCATGACCTCAGCGAGGTCCCAGGCTCAGTCAGCCTGCTGGCTAGGTGATGGCTGCCTCTGGATGGGACCACACCGCTGGAGGGATACTCGCACAGGCGCATGCACCCATCAAGTCATCAGCCGTGCATCTGGGATCTTCACAGCACTAGAAGAAGTGACACCCCTCACCCCATTCCTGTCCATCAATGAACTAGGATTCCAGGGAAGGGAGGTGAAAGCGTCGAGGTACTGACAGTGCTGGGAGAGCATGGGCAAGTGGGGAGTCAGGGGACGCTTTCATCCCAGTACGGGCTCAGGTGGCATCCAGACAAGATGCGGGCATGGGGTCAACAAGCAGAAGACTCACAGGTGGATATGGAGGTGGAAGAAAGTAGGGTTGATTGGCTTCTGATGTGGGCCCCTAAGAAGAGTATCATAAACTCTCAAGAAAAGGAACAGCAAGAAAAGCCAGCACTGGAGACAGCACACAGGGCTCAGAATCCAGAAGTATTTAAAAGACTCACACATCACACATACACATGAGAGATTTTCAGCCTGAATCAGCGCTTCATAGTTGAAAGGACAATTAATTCTCAAAGGCATAGGTGCATTGTTTTTCAGTACTTTTGTCTGGGGTTTTTTTCTGGCTTGGTACAGTCTGCCCAGCTTATGCCCAAAACAATACATCACCAGGCATGTGACAGACTGACCTCAAGCTTTTCATTAGTGGGTCAAAGTTCCTCTTCTGTCAAGATTCAGGGAAGTGGGGAACCACCTCCCTGCTTGCTTTGCAGCCTGAGACCTGCTGGTTGGTGAAGATAAAACCAAGATATCAGATAGACTTTGCAGGTTAAGGTCATGCAGGCAACGATGCTAGAAAAGGCTGGACTGAAATGTCCAGGACTGGGGTGCAGGGATGAGCCTAGAATTAGTGTCTGAAGACTGGTCTCATCTCCAAGGGGCTCAGAGATAGCCCTGTACATGCTCTGACCCGAGACTTCTTCCAATAAGGCTCCCTCCACTTAGAGGTCTGAGCCATGACCCAGTGCCATGTGTGCCCACTAACTGCCTGTCCTAGGTTGAGCTGTGTCCTCTATAAAAGGTATGTTCAAGCCCTGACCCTTGACCCCTGTAAAGGTGAGTCTGGAGAGTCTTTGCAACGGTGACTGAGCTAAGGATCGGGAGTCAAGGTCATCCTGGAGACTTGAAACACAGAAGGGGAAAGCCGTGTGCAGATGCAGCAGAGCCTGGAGTGAGGTGGCCATGACCTGAGGAACCCTGGAGCCACTCTGGCCGGAAGAGACAGGAAGGACTGTGCCCCCCAAGTCACAGAACAGCAAGACCCTGCTGACACCCCAATTTCCATCTTGGGACTGAGAAAGGATATATTTGTGTTATTCAAGCCACTCAGTTTGGGACCCTTTGTTTCAGCATCTCCTCTGCTGCTCAGGATGCCACCTGCATCAAATACCCTCTGGCTGCTCCCCCGCACCCTGCCCACTCACCTACTCTTTGTAGACAGAGGACCAAAGCGCTCCTGGATTAATACACGCCTCCTGCACCAACCCAACCACCCTCAGGAAGAAACCCAGAGCTTCTCTTCCACCCAGAAAAGAGAGGCTCTTTCTCACACCTCAGACAAGTCATGAGGGAAGAACCTCCAGGGTCTGTGTCTGTGATCCGATTGTGCAGCTGGTGGGCAGGGGGAAGGAGAGGAGGCCAGGGGAGTGGGGTGGGAGGAGGGTTGCTGGAGCTCACAGCCATGGATCACCAAGACAAATAACTGCTTTTCCTCGGTGCTGGACTTAATTAGGACCAAATTAGCAAATTAGCTTGCTAAATATTCTGTCACTTTTGGGTTCCACCTTTGAGCAATGGCTTGAGTCTATGAAGACCAAGGGACTTCTTTCTCTTTACTGGGTGCTCCAGGTTAGCTGTTATTGAGATTCTGTGTTACTTCATTTGTGTCCTAACTCACTCAGGTCAACCACTTCCTCCTTTCTTGGGTAACACAACTGCTTCATTTTTCTCTCATTTTGATCCCCTGAAGTAAACAAAGGGGATCAAGGTCTATTGAGAAGCTGTGCAATTCATTGGCATTAATGCTTGGACTAGATTAATGCTTGGACCACACCATGCGCTCTGCACAAGGATATCAGGGAAGAGCAGCTGGTGTGGAAAGTCAGATCCATGACCACAAGCAGTTTGAAGCAAAGGAGGTGACCCTTCTCACATGGGAGGAGGGCTACTGAGGGTCAGGGGGAGGAGAGGCATGGATTTAGGGTGGGGGTGAAGCTGGAGTAGGGACAAGAGGAGCTCAAATCAAGGATGAGGGGCTTAAAAATCCCAAGGACAATCCATGGTCAAGAATTCAAGGAATTCTTTACAGTGTGCTTCTTGCATAGAACAAAATTATTAGGAACTACAGACTGAATTTTGTCCGCCCTAAATGTTAACTTGAAACTTAGCCCTTTGTGTGAAGGTATGTTAGGAGGGGGACATTTGGAAGGTGATTGGACCATGAAGTGAATGGATTAGCACCCGAAAAAAGTCCCCAGGGAGCACCCTTTGCCCTTTGTGGCCAAGAAGCCTGTCCTCCAAGACACCAGAACCTGCCACTTTGGGATCTTAGACACCACAGCCTCCGGAACCGGATCTGTAAGAAGTCAATGGAGTAATGGAGTGGAGTAAGATACTGGTGCGGTGATGAAGAAAAAAGTAAATGCAATCCAACCAATGTATTTCTTAAGCCCTCTAAGACCTTCTAAACTGGGACGCTAATGTCTGAAGCTGGGGATAGTGTGCTCCTATCAGGTGAAGGTAGATTCACTTGTGGCATGGGTAATTTGATTTTGCCAAAACTACTATCATAGAAAACATACAAGAGATAGATATTAAACATGCCTCTTATTTATGGGACAAACTATTTTATTTTATAAAACTGCACGGACAGAATTTCATGAAGAAAATAATAGACTGTTGAGCTAAGTGTGTACCTAAAACATCATTCACGGTCTGCTTATAACTTGAGACTATATCCTCATAAAAATATAAATATATTTCCCAACTAGCATCCGCAGACTATCTGCAAACATGTGTCTATCAAAAATGTACACCCCCTTGGCCAGTCTTAATACTATACCTTCTAAAAGTGAATTCGTTTATCTGACCACATTGAACAGCATTCACCCCCGTCAAAACTGTCAGGGAGTAAGTAATTAGATGAGGTTGCCCCTCTCTATGTACAGAAAGGAGAAGGTTCCAGTACTGTAATTGCTGCAACTTAGCATGTATGACTTTCTCTTCCAAAGGCACAGCATCCTTGACAATTTTGACATCCTAATTACACTCATATGCCATGCCTGATCAAGAGAGCTTGTAGGAAGAGGTAACAGGGCCACTGGTAATTTTTAAATAGGTTTCTATAAGCTTAATAACCGAACTACAGTACCCTCTTTCTTGTTCAAAAATGATCAACTGAAAAATATAAAGAGGGGCCATTTATATTTAAAGGAAAACAAGCCAAAAAAAAAAAAAAAGCTAAAGGGGGGGAAAGACAAAATTACTTGATGCATATACAGAAACAAGACCTTCCTAGCTCTTGTCAATCCTTTGGCCACAGTGCTCGAAGATGCCTCTTTGGGGTCCCCTCTCTCCCCAGTTCAGTGGGCATGGGGCCAGTGACACCTGCTGTGGGGGTGGCAGATACTGTTCTGTGCATTTACAAAAATAAAATCCAACTGTGTCGGGTACTGCATACTCAAAATGCCCAGCAATTTGCTTAGCTTTTATTCCTCTAGTCACCCACCAGCAACCTCAACTTTTCATAAATGAAAAAACATGGCTGATTAGGAAACTGAAGAGAGTAAATACTCCACAAATGCAGCCCTGCATTATAAATGTCATCCCTGTTAATGGGTAAATTCAAATGCAAAAGGAATAAGCCCAAGTCACTGATGGCATCAGAGAGCATCCCATAGGAGGGACAGAGAAAATGCTCACTCAGGGCTGCTGGCTCCTGGCTGGCACCCAGCTCTGAGCTGGGCCTATCGCCCATCCTCTCATCTACCCACGCTCCTGGTTCCCTGTGACAGAGACGTGTACATCCCCAAGAACAGCACGTGCCTGTAATCCCAGCTACCTGGGAGGCTGAGACTAGGGATCGCTTGAGTCCACGGGACCAGGACTAGCCCAGGCAACATGGCAAGACCTAGTCTCAAAAAAAGTAAATATAAGTAAATAAATAAATAAAAATGGAAATTCCATGTGACCCAGTAACCCCAATCCCGAACATCTGTACAAAAATTATGAAGCCACCAAATGCAAAACAACTGTATCATCTAAAATATTTACTGCAGCACTATTAACCATAGCTAGGAAACAACCTAAGTGCCCATGGATAGAAGATTAGATAAAGAAGATGTAATATTTTTATACTATGGAATTATCTACAGCTGTAAGGAAAGATGAACCACAGTCATTTACAACAAATAGAGGGAATACAAAGGAACTATGTGCCGTACTAAAACAAGCCAAAATGACAAAGACAAATACTAGACATTTACATAGTAGACAACCTGACAGAGTAAAATATTTACAAAAACTAGCAGGCATTAATAGACACCACAAGGTTAAGAGGGAGGGCGAGGGCTCTGAGGGGTGGTGTAGGGAGCAATGCTAATGATAATAATAACTTTTAAAAATAAGGACTGTAAGTCAGCAAACCTCCACCTGCCACCCCAAGGAGTTATTAGCATCACTCCAAGTAAGTCCAGATATGCCATGAAAAGCAAGCTGTGCATCAGCAAGGAGGCGGCCACCACTGGAAATAAGAAAGGAAAGGCTAAGAAAGGTCACTTCAGAGAAGCAGACCAGAGGGAACAGGAGCAACAAGTTCACTTACAAGACTCTCTTTTCCACTCTAATCTGCTACTGTAAACAAGAAGTAGAGAGAGGGCAAAGAATACTAAAAAGAACTTAGAAATATATTAATTGGAAAAATAAAGCAGATAACCTCAGAATAAAACCTTTGTCTTTAGAATCAGTGTGTATTAAAGGGATAATCCGGAGAATGGATAGATTATTTAACCAACATTGTTGGAAATGTTGATTATTAAACAGAAAAATACATACATACACACCATTCAAAATATAATTCAAAAGGATGAAAATTGTAAGGATAAAACTTTAATATATAACAAATATACCACATACACCCTACACCAGTTAAGTAGTCATGAAAAGGAAAGACTTCAAAAACACAAGTACTATGAAAAGAATGTCAAAAAATAACAGTACTTAACTACATGAAAATATAACATCTATTTACATCAAATATCCTCTATAAAATTAAGAGAAAATTGAAAAAGAGCTGCCAAAATTAATGACGTACATGAGATTTTTAAAATAGCAACAAAAATACACCAACAGTGCAATTTTTAAGTGACTAAATAACAGAAAAATCAAAGTAGAACAGCAAAGAGCCAAAAAATACATATGCACTATATACAATCTCATCAGTAAGACACACAAGTTAAAATATTAATGAGATATCCTGAACTGAACAAAAAAGATTACATTGCAGAGATCTTTGCTGAAGATGGATTACCCAATTAATGGTGTTGGCCAAAAGCCCTCACCATATGGAAAAAAAATGAAACTGGATCTTTACTTCATGTCTTATGCCAAAATGAATCATTAAATTCACAACCATAAAAACACTGGAAGAAAAGTTCAACGATTATTTCTATAAAGTTGGCTTTAAAAAAGCACTTTGAAGCATGATAGCAAAGCCAGAAACCATAAAGAAAATGATAAATCTGACTATACAAAATATCTATGCCTTCTCAGCAAAACCACAGTATAAACAAAATCAGAAGGTGAATGGCGGGCACTTTCACTTGCAGCTTTGAGCACCCCTGCTCTCAGGTTCATGTGCCCACAGAACAGTGGGCTAAGACTCAATTTTTTGGACAAGAAAAAGTTAAAACTAACACTGATAACAACTGAAGCATACAAAAAGGAAGAAGAAGGGAGGGAGAGAGGGAGAGAAGGAGAAGAGAGGAG
>PVHY01019263.1:0-27662 GCA_004024945.1 Uropsilus gracilis
TATTTTTGCCCGTGGAACGGCAGGCTCTCGTTGCCCGGGGTACCACGGACTCAAGCCATTCCCAGCCTCAGCTTCCCAGGTAGCTGGGATTACAGGTGCGCACCACCACTCCCAGCTGTTTTTTTTGGAACTAGGCCTCGCTATGGGCCCCAGGCGGGACTCGAACCGCGATCCCTAGCCCCGGCCGCTTCATAGGCTGAAGCTTACAAGCATGAGCCACTGTGCCCGGCCTGGAAATAAACTTTAAATATACAGAGAAGTTGTAAGAATAGTACCAAGAGCTGCCAGAAATTCTTCACCCCCTCCCTCTAATGTTATCATCTCACCATACCATGATGCATCTCTCACAACTAAGAAATTACCTTTGCTATTTATTATTATCAACAAAGGCTGACTTTATTCAGGTTTCCCCAGTTTATCATACTATGTCCTATTTCTGGCCGAGGATCCCATCTCAGATTCTGTATTGCATTTAGTCATCCTGTCTCCTTTACTCTTATGTGTGACAGGGCTTGTTTTCCCCAATGCTAGTTATTTCTAGAATGTTCTTCAATTTGAAGTTTTCTGGAATTTTTCTCCTGGAGTTTTGGAGAAAATTATAGAGGTGAGGAACCCTTCTTTCTTCCCATCTTATCAAGGGTCCCTGATATCAACATGGCTTATCATGGCTGAGGGTGATTCACCTTGACCCCTTCGTGTAGGTAGTATATTCCAAGTTTTCCCACTGTAGAGTTACTTATCTCCTTTACATACACTGTCTTTTGGGAACATCCAGAATGTTCTTTTTACTACAATCGTTTTATTTTTTTTCCCTGCCCCCCTCCCTACAATTATTTTATTTTATTTATTTATTTTTTTTGAGACTAGGTCTTGCTATTTTTGCCATGGAACCGCAGGCTCACGTTGCCCGGGGTACCACAGACTCAAGCAATCCCCAGCCTCAACTTCCCAGGTAGCTGGGATTACAGGTGCATGCTGCCACACCCAGCTATTTTTTGGGACTAGGTGTCGCTGTGTTGCCTGGAGTGGGACTTGAACCGCGATCCCTAGCCCCAGCCGTTTCATAGGCTGAAGCACAGGCAGGTGCCACACGAGCCCAGCTCCCTCCAATTATTTTAGATAATATGTTCAACATGGCACCAATTTGAAAGCTAGCCCTGCCTCTGCCCTGCCTTCTCTTAGAGCCAATACCCCCATTATTTTATTTATTTATTTTTTGAGACTAGGTCTCCCTATTTTTGCCTGTGGAACCGCAGGCTCATGTTGCCCGGAGTACCACAGACTCAAGCAATCCCCAGCCTCAGCTTCCCAGGTAACTGGAATTACAGGTGCACGCCACCACGCCCACCTATTTTTTTTGGAACTAGGTCTCACTACGTGCCCTGGGTGGGTCTTGAACCTTGATCCCTGGTTCCAGCTGTGGCTTCCTAGGTTGCTGCTTACAAGCATGCACCACTGTGCCCAGCCCTCAATACCCCCATTATTAAACCACCCTTCCTAGTCCCTGTGTGACCACCTCGATGGTCAGTGCAGATTAAAACAAGTACAAAGATGTTTATTCACTCTCTCTCCCCCACAGCTTTACACTCTCTTCTGAACAGTGAGATCAGTGCTTAATATTTGGTAGAGACCTTTGGTATCAACACATAGAGAGCTTGCTCATGCTTTTCCCCACTCCAGGTTTAATTTACATATAGTGAACACCTTGACAAACACAGAGCTGGTAACCATCTGCCAGTCCCCACATAGAACACTTCCTTCTCTAGAAAACCTTCTTGTGCCCATTTATAGCCATCCCTCCCCAGTCCACACCCCAGCACCTGCTGATGAGCTCTGTACCCTATGGTTTTATTTTTTTCAGAATTCATATGGACTCATGCAGTCTTTTAAGTCTTGTTAGTTCACTCTGCATGTGTATTTGAGAGTTGTCCAGACTGTGTGCGGCAGTAGTTCAATTTTCTCTATTGCTGAAGAGTGTTTCATGGTAACGTTGAAGGAAAGTGGATATTCTTCTAAGTTCTGGTGACTGTTAGTAACACTGATAGAAACTTTCCTGTGCTGGTATCTGCCTGGGTTATAAATCTGATCTGTTTGAGTTAATTTTTATAAGACTCATGAGGTAGAGGTTAAGGGTTAGACCTTTGGTTTTGCATGTCAATGTGCAATTATTCCAGGTTTGTTAATTGAAAAAGCTGTCCTTTCTTTGCTGAATTGCCTTTGTCAGAAACCATTTGGCTGTGCCTGTGTGAGTTTTTTTGTGGTTCTGTTCACTGACATTGATCTGTGTGTCTGTCCTTTGTCCAAAGCCACATTTGTAAATCTAGAAATGAGACTGGGGGACTCTTTGGTTTCATTTTTCAAAATTCTTTGCCTTTACCTTATAAATTTTAGAATCAACTTGATTTCTGCCCCCAATATTTTTTGTGTGTGTATCAGAACACAGTGAGCTTTTTAGTTTTGAATGCTGTGTTGTTCCACCCAAGGTCACCACTTACCTGAACTAGTGTAGTTGCTCATCTTAGGTTTTATAACTTCTGTTTTTTTTTTTTTTCTTGCTTTTTTTTTTGAGACTAGGTCTCGCTATTTTTGTGCATGGAACCATAGGCTCTCGTTGCCCGGGGTACCACAGACTCAAGCAATCCCCAGCCTCAGCTTCCCAGGTAGCTGGGATTACAGGCGCACACCACCACCCCAGCTTTTTTTTTGGAACTAGGTCTCGCTACAGGCCACAGGCGGGACTCGAACCGCGATCTCTAGCCCCGGCCGCTTCATAGGCTGAAGCTTACAGGCATGAGCCACCATGCCCGGCCCTAGGTTTTATAATTTCTGATATGCTCCCTTTCCCATCCTTACATAAAAAAAACTCCTTAGTGCAAATAATAAAATCCTCTCTACCATGCAAAAGGTCCTGCTTGATCCCCTATCACCTCTCTCTTCTCATCTCTTATTTTTTATTTGTTTGTTTATTTATTCATTCATTCATTCATTCATTCATTCATTCATTCATTCATTCATTTATATACTAGGTCTCGCTATTTTTGCCCATGGAACCGCAGACTCACTTTGCCTGGGGTACCATGGACTCAAGAGATCCCCAGCCTCAGCTTCTCAGGTAGCTGGGATTACAGGCGTGTGCCACCATACCCAGCTATTTTCTGGGACTAGGTCTTGCTGTGTTGCTCCAACTGTGATCCCTAGCCCCAGCCGTTTCATAGGCTGAAGCTTACAGGCATGAGCCACCGTGGCCAGCTTCTCATCTCTTATTTCTCTTACTTGATTCATTCCAACCATCGGGTTCTTCACTGATCCTTAAACACATCAGACAATCTCATCTCAGGGTCTTTGCATGTGCTATTTCCTCTTGCTCTTCCTCTTCCTGGAAAGCTCTTCCTGTTCAGATAACTTTGTAGCTCATTTGTTACCTCCTTCAGACTTCCTTTCAAATGTCTCAAGAGGCCTTTCCTGATCATTTTGCTGAAACACCCACCTTGTCCTGCTTAACTTTTCTTGGAAGTTCTTGTGACTCCTTGTTATTGTCCTCTTTATTTGATTTATTGTCCATCTCCACCCAGTAGAAGATGAGTGCCCTGATGGTGGTACCTTGCTCTTGGGTGTGTTACCACCCTTAGTACAGTGTCTGATATGTATTAGATGCTCAAGAAACCCATCTTCTGGCTGGGCATGGTGGCTCGTGCTTGTAAGCTTCAGCCTATGAAGCGGCCGGGGCTAGGGATCGCGGTTCGAGTCCCACCTGGGGCTCGTAGCGAGACCTAGTTCCAAAAAAATAGCTGGGCGTGGTGACGTGCGCCTGTTATCCCAGCTACCTGGGAAACTGAGGCTGGGGATGGCTTGAGTCCGTGGTACCCCGGGCAACAAGAGCCTGTGGTTCCACAGGCAAAAATAGTGAGACCTAGTCTCAATAAAAAAAAAGAAAAGAAACCCATCTTCTTGTCTATGTGGACTCATTCACCTGTGTTTCACTCACTAACCAAGACTATCACAGCAAAGGCAGCTCACACAACTCTGCAAGCTCCTATTTAGGCTGCCACTTGGCATTGTGCAGAAAGGTCCAGTCACCAATAGGAGTTTGGCCAGGTGGGGAGCACACAAGAGACACACCAACAAAGTGGAGGCTCCACCTAAGATCAAAGTCACCAAGGGTATAAATGCTTGGGAGAGTCACATGGAAACTGATCTCATCAAAGGCCGGGTCCTTGCTGGGAGGGTTTGTGTGGGTCACAGTGACTTTTATCTCAGCGATAAAAGTTTGTTTTGTTTTGTTTTTTGAGACCAGGTCTCACCATTTGCCGGTGGAACCACAGGTTCACGTTGCCCAGGTTACTACAGACTCAAGCAATCCCCAGCCTCAGCTTTCCAGGTAGCTGAGGGATTACAGGCATGTCACCACGCCCAGCTATTTTTTGGGACTAGGTCTTGCTGTGTTGCCCCGAGTGGGACTCGAACTGCAATCCCTTGCCCCAGCCTGCTTCATAGCCACCATGCCTGGCTTTGTATTTTTTCTCTTGTTGGCACATGAGTGGTTCCTGTGTTTTCTTTTTTTTTAAATTACATTGTTACTAAAAAAATAATTCATGCCATAAAATTATTCCTTTAAAGTGGGTTTTAATATATTTACAAAGTTGTGTAAGGATTAGCATCGTTGGTTTCAGAATTTTTTTTGATTTTTTATTTATTTTTAATTTATATATAAATTTCACAACATTGTAATCTCAAGGATTTGCCATCCCCCCTTTTTTTTTTTGAGACTAGGTCTCACTATGTTGCCCAGGGTTGTCTTGATCCCGTGGACTCAAGTGATCCCTAACCTCAGCCTCCCAGTTAGCTGGGATTACAGGCATGTGCCACCAAGTTTCAGAATATTTTCATGCCCTGAGGAAACTGTACCCATTAAGCAGTCAGTTCTTACCGCAGGTCTTGCAACTGCTTATCTACTTTCTGCCTCTAAATTGGCATCTTCTGGTTATTTCATTAAATGGCTCATACCACATGTCTGGCTTCTTTATCCCTTTGTGTAATTTTATTCAAGGATCATCCTTGTGGCATATATCTGAATTTTATTTTTATGGCAGAATACTACTCTAGCGTATGGATGGATAGGTGCCGTCTTTTTCATTCATTTGTTGGTGGACAATTGCGTCATGTCTGCTTGTGAATAGCACTGCTGTGAACAATTGTGTACAAGTTTTTGTTTATTTCTCTTGGGTATCTACCTATGAGTGCAATTGCTAAATCATATGATAATCCTGCTGTTTAACCTTTTGAGAAAATACCAGTTTTCTCACCAGCAATGTATGAGTGTATCCTCATACACTCTCTCCCCATAACCAACACTTGTTATCATCTATCCTTTTGAGTTCAGTCTACCATGGGTATGAAGTGGTATTTTGCTTATTATGGGTATCCTTCATTTCTCTAATGACTAACAAAGAGCTTTAAGGCCCAGCATGGTGGCTCATGCCTGTAGCGATAGCCTAGGAAGCCATGGCAGGAACCAGGGATCGCGGTTTGAGTCTTGCTCAGGGCAACGTAGCGAGACCTAAAAAATAGTTTCAAAAAATAGCTGGGCGTGGTGATGCACGCCTGTAATCCCAGCAACTGGGAAACTGAGGCTGGGGATTGCTTGAGTCCATGGTATCCCGGGCTACTTTTGCCCGTGGAACCACAGGCTCAGTTGCCCAGGGTACCATGGACTCAAGCAGTCCCCAGTGTCAGCCTCCCAGGTAGCTGGGATTACAGTGCGCACCACCACACCCAGCTGTTTTTTTTGGGACTAGGTCTCACTGTGTTGCCCTGGTGGGACTTGAACTGTGATCCCCAGTCCCAGCCGCAACTCCATTAGCTGTCGTTTACAGGTACGAGCCACCGTGCCCAGGATGGGAAGATTTTTTTTTTTTTTTTTTGATACTAAGTCTCGCTATTTTTGCCCATGGAAACGCAGGCTCTAGTTGCCTGGGGTACCACAGACTCAAGCAATCCCCAGCCTCAGTTTCCCAGGTAGCTGGGATGACAGGCGTGGGCCATCACGCCCAGCTATTTTTTTGGAACTAGGTCTCACTACAGTCCCCAGGTGGGACTTGAACCGCAATCCCTAGCCCCTGCTGCTTCATAGGCTGAAGCTTACAGGCATGAGCCACTGTGCCCGGCCAGGAAGACTTTTTTAAGAACTTATTTCTTTAGACATTTATTAAAATTCATCAGGAAAGCCATTTTCGACTTGAGCTTTTGTTTGTGAGGAATTGTTTGAATCTCTTCTTATGTATCTTTTCAGATTTGGGAGTTAGTTTTAATAGTTTGTATACTTCTAGAAATTTTCCTATTTCCTTATTTCATTTTTGGCACAGCATTTCCTTGTAATCCTTTTTATTTCTACAACATTGCTGGTAATGTCCCTTGCTTTTATTTACTATCTAAATAATTTGAGTCCTCTTTTTTTCTCCTTGGTTAATGTAGTTAGAATGTTGTAAATTTTGTTTTTCCCAAAGAACCAACTTTGTTTTTATAGGTTTTTCTCTATTTTATTTCATTTATTTCCTGTCTAATCTTTTTAAGTTATTTTTTTCGGTTTACTTTGGGTTTAGTTTGTTCTTTTTCTAGTTTCTAAAATAGAAAATTAATTACTGATTAAATTTTCCTCTTTTTGTTTTTTTATTTTCTTATTTTCATACAACCTTGGTCTGTATAGTTATTGTTACCCTTAGGTGTAACATCAATAATGCACCCTCCCATCAATAATGCACCCCTGTACTACCAGCCTGCCTCCCCATCCCCTCTCCCCATCCCCAACTCCTCTTTCACTACAAGTTGTCAGTCAGTGCTTGACCCACTGGTCCCTTCTTTTCTTTTTTGGAGTAATGTATTTCCCTGGGTGAGGGTCTGCGCTACTGCGACACAACAGACCGCAGTGTTCACATCTCCAGGAGTAACCTTGAGGGATGTAGCCATGGCAAACATGTTAGGAACCTCTTGTAGGGCAGGTGTGTGGTTCTCCAGGCTCCTTTATTTTGGTACTTCCTATGGTAGAGGAGACCTTCTCCAGACCTTTGTGTTCACTGGGTTCGGTGCCTCCTTCGTTCCGATGTCTGTCATATGATGCTGCTTCTGAGCCTTATGGTTCTGGCATCTGGTGTTGGAGAAGTTCCCTGGTGAGGACAGACTCCAGCAGGTGGTTGTTCTAGCTCCTTTCCTCTCTTGGGGTATACAGTTCTCCCATGGGGCTATAGCCACACCTCTGTGGCTTTCCTCCCCCACTGGAAAAGGAGGGCATCTCACTCAGGTTGCCTGCTTCCCACCCCTGAAGATATAGGTAGAGCTCTGTGACAGGTCATTGCTATAGCTAGTCTCACACAATTTTCTCTTGTGGTTCCAACCATGCTTTGTTTAGGTCTTCCCCAAGTGACAAGGATATACAGGGCCTTTATTTTCTCCTCCCCTCTCCTGTATGTCTGCAGCTTGAGTGCCTGGTTTTCTCATTCCTAGTACAGGTTTGATTGAAGTGGTAGTAAACCAGAGGGGGAGACCCCCCACCCCTACGCCTTGCCAACATGCCATGTAGAAGTGTCCAGCCCCTACTCCCTGCCCATATGAAGGTAGAGCCCCCCCCCCAACCTGAACCCCTGAGACCTGAGACCCTGGTGTCGCAGGACTCACCTTATTCCTACCCTGAGCCTGCAGCTCAGGTTGTGGTGGGGGTGTGCTGGGGGCCCTGTCTAGGACTTGAGCTATCTAGGAGGGGAGTTTTCCTCTTTTTAAAAATTTTAATTAATTTTATTTTTTATTGCACATATATATATTTTACATTGTTGTCCACCCGAAGGTTCTCCCACCACCTTGTCACCGGTGAACCATATTCTTAATCTCTTGTGCCCATTCCCACACTGATTTTACTCCCCTCCCCCTCTCTTGCTCTGTGCTTCAGTTCTGCTGATAGTTTTAAGTTTTCCTTGTCCTTTTGTTTGTTTTCCCTATATCCTGCAAATAGTGTGATCATCCAGTATTTCTCTGTCTTTTTGACTTGTTTCCGCTAACATGAATCTTTCTAGGTCTATCCATGTTAATAGGTTTTCCTCTTTTTGATAGATTTTTATTAAACTCTCCTGAGGTTTAATTGATTTAAAACACAGTGAGTGGAAATCTTTATATTTTAAGTATACAATTCCTTACATCTACATTTTCTTCTATGTCCTATTTTAGCTGTATCCTATAAATTTTGGTATACTTTTTTTTTTTCATTAACTTCAAAGTATTTTCTAATTTCCCTTATTCTATCTTTATTGGTTCATTGGTTATTTAGGAATGTATTGTTTAATTTCCAAATACTTGTGAATTTCCTGAAATTTCCTTCTGTTATTGATTCTAACTTTATTCCATTGGGGTTGGAGAATATACTTCGTATGTTTGTAGTCCTTTTACATTTGTTGAGTTACATTTGTTTTATGGCCAGTGCTAGAGAATGTCCCATGTGCCATTGATAAACATGTATATTCTGGGGTTAGGGTGGTGGGGGGAAGTATATTCTCCCATTGTTGAGAGGAGTGTTCTATACATGTATATTAGTTATTTTTTTTTTGAGACTAGGTCTCGCTATTTTTGCCCATGGAACCGCAGGTCCACATTGCCCGGGGTACCACAGTCTCAAGCAATCCCCAGCCTTAGCTTCCCAGGTAGCTGGAATTACAGGCGCACACCACTACGCCCAGCTATATTTTTTTGGGACTAGGTCTCACTACGTGCCCCCGGCAGGACTCGAACTGCAATCCCTGGCCCCGGCCCCGGCCATGGCTTCCTAGGTTGCCACCTACAGGCATGCACCACCATGCCTGGCCTCTATTAGGTATTAATGGTTTATGACAGCATTCCTGTTTTCTGTTTTCTTATAGGTTCTTTGTTAGTATTCTATCTATTATTGAAAGTGAGGTATTGCTGTCTCTATTATTGTTGATTTGCCTGTCTTTGCCTTGTGGGTTTTTTGTTGTTGTTGTTGTTGTTGTTTTTTTTTTTTTTTTTGAGGCTAGATCTCGCTATTTTTGCCCGTGGAACTGCCGCAGGCTCACGTTGCCTGGGGTACCACAGACTCAAGCAATCCCCAGCCTCCGTTTCTCAGGTAGCTGGGATTATAGGCGCACCCCATCACACCCAGCTATTTTTTTGGAACTAGGTCACGTCCTGTTGCCTTGGGCAGGACTCAAACCACGATCCTCAGACCTAGTCGTGCTCCATAGGCTAGTGCTTAAAGGCATGCGCCTCCATACCTGGCTTTGTTTGTGTTTTCTTTATGGCTGTGTGGTATCCCTTGTTTCAACCTGGCCACACTAAGTCCAATCACTTTCCTACCTGATCTGTTAGGTAGTTGCTAGTTTTCTACTTCCTGACCACCTTGGGGGCTCAGTAAGTTTGTGAGTTTGATGTGCTGAGAGCAGATTTCTATAATGGATGGTTGTGTTGGGAGAAAAAAATTCCAGCTTGCCAGATCTGCCAAGAATAGCTATACCTAGGAGAAGTGTCTATGGTACTAGGGGTTGGCATTACTCTTTCCCCCAATCCCCCTTGAAGTAGGATGCTATGTATGCTGGGCTTCATATGCTTTCTAGTCCTGCCTGACTTGACCAGGGGGGCACTGTTATTATAACCTCATCTTATAGGTGGAAAAACTTAAGTCTGGAGAAGTGAAGACCCTCATCCAAGTCACAAAGCAAGGATGTATCTGAGCTGTCTAGCTATCAGCTCTATGCTTTCCACTATCACCATCACCACCTGCTCACCACAATATCTCTATGGGGAGTAAAAATTGGCTGTCCTGCCTCAAAATTCAGGATTCCCTTTCATTCTTTACACCTAGCTATGTGGACTGGGGACTGTAAAAGTTCCTGGTAGATGGGCGCAGCATAGGGTTAGTTGCTTTTTTGGTTGCGGGGAGAGAAAGAATATTATTAGCTATCTGGAGGATAACATACTTTGTATGGTCCTTTTACATTTGTTGATTTACATTTGTTTTATGGCCTATACTGGAGAATGTCCCATGTGCCATGTGACCTAACCTCTCTATCTTCAGTTTCCCTATTTGAGGAATAATGTTGGTAAGGGACCCTGAGGACTGTTGTCTATATGGAGTTTAGTGCGAGGCGTATGTCATATGGACCCGGAGATACCAGCACCCCTTGCTCCCCTTGTTCATTCTTTTTTTTTTTTTTTTGAGACTAGGTCTCGCTGCTCTTGCCCATGGAACCGCAGGCTCTCGTTGCCCGGGGTACCACAGACTCAAGCAATCCCCAGCCTCAGCTTCCCAGGTAGCTGGGATTACAGGCGCGTGCCACCACACCCAGCTATTTTTTTAGAACTAGGTCTCACTACGGGCACCAGGCGGGACCCGAACTGCAATCCCTAGCCCCAGCCGCTTCATAGGCTGAAGCTTACAGGCACGAGCCACCGTGTCTGGCCTCCCTTGTTCATTCTTCAGCCAGCATTTATTCACCTATGTGCCAGACATTGGTAGTGAACGAAGTAAATAAGAGTCCCTGTCCTCATACTGCTAGCTATCTAGAGCTATCTAGAGACTAGGATGTAGGAAGTATGAGGAGATCCTACCCTTGGGGAGGTATTCAAGGGATTCTGTCCCAGGAGATATCATTGACTGAGTGTTTGAAGGAACCTTGGAAAAAGATGTGGGTATGTCTGATAGCAGAACAGCCTAGGTGGAGGGAATGGCAGAGAGATGTTAGGGTGCTGACACATGACATTGTGGCTACAGGGAAGAAATTGAATTTTGTGTGAGCTCCCAAATTTTGGCTCCTAAAATTTTGTGACAAACCCTTTGGTGCCTTTCAAACATAGGCAGTGTCATCTCATTCACAGGTTGAAGTCTCTCCTTGGCTGCCAACTGAGAATGTAAGGAGCAGGGGACAAGGAAACGGGAGAAGTGTGGCTATGACCCAGCAAACTTAGCCTGAGGAAGTAAGGAGAAGGGAATGCATTCAGGTATCTTGAGGCATCACCCACAGGATTTGCTGAAAGACAGAAATTAGGGTTGGGAAAGAAAGACCTTGGAAAGGGCAATAAGATCATCTTGTTCTGTGTGGTACTGAGCTGGATTCATTTGGCAGTTCCTCTCCACATATATCTCTCTAGGAAAGACTTCTGAGAAGAAGGTGCAGGGATGGATGGGTTTGTACTCAGAGACAATTGCCCTTTCTCTACTTGAAGGAAGAACCTTGTAAGAAAGACGGTTCTGGAATATTGGAATTAGGGTAGGGTAGTGCCTGCATAAATTTTATCAGTATGTGGGCTGTGAGTTCAGATACACCTCTCTAGATACTAACAAACACAGAGCCAAATCAGCACATGATTGACAACCATCCAGGGGTTACAGAGGCATGGCGGCGGTGCTCATTACCTTCCTGGCACCTGTGCCTTCTCCCATCGGCACTGTACCCTGTGGGGACTATAAGCTGGGATGTGAGTGTCCCCGCTGACATGGATCACACAGCTGGCAGTCACAGGGCCTTTTGTGTTAGTCAGGCCACCTTCTGCAGCATAGAGTGGTGAGGACATTTGAGGTGGAATTGGCAGAGTGATTCCCAAAGTGTGAGCAGTATCCCTATCACACTAAAAATGCTGCTCCAAACAAACAAACAAAAAGAAAGTACTGCTCGGCCTACCTGTTGCTTTGGGATTTGTTGGTACAACTGAAAAGTTAGAAAATAAACATTTTCCTGTTATAAAAATTAGTAGACAAATTCAAATCATATTGGAGACTGCAAAAAAAAAAAAAGTTACTTATTGTCACCCCACAAGATGACCTCCATCAAGGGCATGGGTGTTGCCTCTAAGCTTGTCCTGACACAGACAGGAAATGTGCACACACATTAAAAATAAAAGGACACAATCTTTGCTTTCAGCACCACAGCGAGGATCCCTACCCAGGTTAGATACAAAGTTGATTTAGCCAATTCCCTTCTGATGGGCACTTATGTGGTTTATTGGTTTCACTCTAGAAAGCCCACCACAAGGAGTGGCCATCTTTGCTGACCCACTTAAGAGAATGAAAATAGGGTAACATGGAGGAGGTGGGCCAAGATGGGATATAAGAGATGAATCCTGAGTGACTAGAGGAAGCCAAGATTGTAGAAAGGCTCACAGAAGCTGGTAATTGCAGGCAGGCAATCAGCATGTGCAAAGACCGTGACCAGCAGTGTGGTTGGTGGAGATGGGGGTTGAGGGCAGGTAGGTGACCAAGCTTAGAGCCTCTGAGATCATTGGGAAGTCCTTTGGCTTAGAGGAGGGCCATGTGGTTTGACTCAAATTGTATTGACTTTTACTTTGATTGTGTGAGATCTTCTTTCTTTTGGGTACCATGGCAAGAACTTTGGGAAACCTTTCAACTACCCTCTGAGGCAGATGGCATTAACCCTACTTAGCAGATAAGGAAACTAAGGTACAAATTGATTACTTGATTGGCCTTTATTGTCCTGGAAGGAAATGGCAGCACCTAGATTCCAGCTGGAGTCTGAGAGTCCAGGTTCAAGGCCACTAGTTGCCCTAGGTCACTTCCTGCTTTTGTGCTTGGCCTGGCTCCCAGATGAGACTATGGAGCAGGTGATTCTGTGACTGAGTGCCAAGGGCAGGGCTTACTCTCGAAGCTGCAGGATTCTTGAGCAGGGAGGAGTCAGCTGGGAATTTTGTGAAGGCTGGTGCCTAAGAGTGTGACTCTCAGGCAAAGAGGCACCATTCTGTTCACTAGCCCACCTTGCCCACACACACCAACCTCAGTTTCCTTGTCCATAAAATGTCAGCTTTGGCCTTCATCCCATAAGCATTGGGTACCTGTCTTGTTCCTAGCTCTGTGTTTCTCAGGAAACCTGAGAAAGTATCAAACAGGGGTTTGATATCAAACCTGTGAGGTGAAAGCTTTAATGGCTGAGTGGGTGGGTATAAGGGACAAACCACAGTCTTGTGAACTAATCAGTAAACCGGAAATACCAGTTAATGGATAGAATTGAGAATTGAACTGGATGTCATATAATGGGGGAAGTGTTTTATTTTGAGAGGAACGAAGTAGTAGGGAATAGTCAGTTTGGCTGAGTTGCCAACTTACCATGTAAATGCTCAGAGAGAGGGTTCTGTGCGCACAAAACAATCAGTGCAAAGGCCCTAAGGCAGAGCTCTGCCTATTGTATTTGGGGACCATGGAAGAGGCCAGTATATCAGGAGCCAAGTGAGAGAGGGAGAATCAGTAGAGGTGAGAGTAGGGAGGGAATAGGCAGATCATTCAGGGACTTGTGGACCGCAGGAGGACTTGAGTGACCTGTGACCATTCTGGGGTGAACAGAGATTGGGTGAGGCTGGGCAGTCTGCAAGGTGGCAGTTGACCAGGTCCAGGCAAGTGCTGATCGACCTGGCTAGAGACCTTTGATGTGTAGAGAGACATGAGATGATTCCGGCTCCATTTGGAGATGGAGCCAGCAGAACTTGATGCTGGGTGGAGGGGAGGGAGGGTGAGAAAGTGGGAGAATGTCAGGGGTATTACCAGCCTGTGTGACCCTAGGGGAGACCTCAAAGTGGCACTTGTCTGAGGACATCGAGTGCTGACTGGGCTTCAGGTGACCTGGTCATTATTGGATGGTGTCTTGGTGGGTACAGGGACCATGAGATGTGGAAGGCTGAATGTTGAAGCTCTGGAAAACTGGGGTGGGTAGAGGTAACTAGGTCTCCTTCAGTGATGTTCACTCATTTTTCCATCTAGACTTTGCTCCTTCCTTACTGAGTGGTGTGAATAAGCCATAAAACTTTGAACCTTAGTTTACCTACGTGTGAAATAGGGGTCTTGACCCTGGCTTTGCTAGGGAGCTTGCTGAAATTTGCTTACTATTGAATTAATACAGGGCTAAGCAGAGCTGGTCACGGTGGCGTGTGCCTGTAAGCAACAGCTTATGGAGTTGCAGCGGGGTCTGGGGATCATGGTTCGAATCCTGCCCGGGGCAACACAGCGAGACCTAGTCCCAAAAAATAGCTGGTGGCGCGTTTCTGTAATCCTAGCTACCTGGGAGGCTGAGACTGGGGATTGCTTGAGTCCTGTGTCCTGGCTTGCTCCTATAGTCTCTTCCACCTGGGCTGTGCCTTCTAGTTATCTATAGCTATTTAATACCAAGTGCCCGGCCCCAAAAGTGATCTTCCTTGGCTTGTGCCTGGAGTTTTCCAGGCCTTTTCAGGCATCATACTGGCCCTTTTTTTTTTTTTTTTTTTTTTCCTTTTTTTGAGACTAAGCCTTGCTATTTTTGCCTGTGGAACGGCAGGCTTACGTTGCCCAGGGTACCACAATCTCAAGCAATGCCCAGCCTCAGCTTCCCAGGTAGCTGGGATTACAGGCTTGCACCACCTCATCCAGCTATTTTTTGGAACTAGGTCTCACTACATTGCCCTGAGCAGGACTCGAACCGTAATCCCCGGTTCCAGCTGCGGCTTCCTAGACTGCCACTTACAGGCGTGCACCACCATGCCTGGCCTAAGGGCCCTTGTGTTATTTTTTTTTGAGACTAGGTCTCACTATTTTTGCTCATGGAACCACAGGCTCCCGTTGTCCATGGTCTTCAAGCAATCCCCAGCCTCAGCTTCCCAGGTAGCTGGGATCACAGGCGCACGCCACCATGCCCAGCTATTTTTTGGGACTAGGTCTCGCTGTGTTTCCCAGAGCGGGGACTCAAACCACAATCCCTAGCCCCAGCCACTTCATAGGCTGAAGCTTACAGGCACCAGCCACTGTGCCCGGCTAAGGGCCCTTATGTTCTAATGAGGCTCTCATTATCCCTTGTCTGTGGTGTCACCACTGTGTTCATGGTGTGTGGCCCTTCCCCCCTGCCCCCAGGCCCAGGGCAGTCACAGGATAGGGATAGCAACACTCAGCGCCAGTGGTTTATGGCCTGGCTCGGCTGGAGAGACTGTAGTTTGTGTGTCATGTGCAGACCCAGAGGCCATGTAACCTGATGGTCAGAGGCTCAGGCCCCATAGACTTCATGCCACACTCTGACCACTCAGATGGCAGGCACCCAATCCATTGGCCTAGTTATAGTCTTCAATAGAATTCAGTGATCCACCTTGGATCTTGTCATAGTTAATTGGCTCAAATCCACAGAAAATTCTCAGCTCTTTGCAACTGTTAGCTGCTCTTAAAGAAGTCATTTTTTTGTAATGATCCATTTGGATGATGCCGAATTCAAAGATGTTCCAGAGCATGCAACGACTTTCCCTCCTGACAGGCTCAGTCTCCTTGGACTCTATTTTATTGTTTTTAAATTTTCTTTTGTCATGAAACAAATACCTCCCCCTCACTTCACACACTCAGAAGGAAGTTGTAAGATTAAAAGCTCTGTTTTTGCACTTAGGGGCTGCAGAGTGACTCAGACAGGCTGTAGTTTATTTAGTCTCCCTGGCACACTGCAAAGTTCTGTAGATGTGAGCTCTTCCTGCTGAAAAACTAGCAAGATTGTGATGGTTCTGTGACTCAGTTGCATGGAGCATCACTCTGTATCTGAATCTTTTTTTTTTTTTTTTTGAGACTAGGTCTTGCTATTTTCGCCCGTAGCTCTCGTTGCCTGGGGTACCACAGACTCAAGCAGTCTCCAGCCTCAGCTTCCCAGGTAGCTGGGATTAGAGGAGCGTGCCACCACGCCCAGCTATTTTTTTGGAACTAGGTCTCATTATGAGCCCCAGGTGGGACTTGAACTGCGATCCCTAGCCCCGGCCGCTTCATAGGCTGAAGCTTACAGGCATCAGCCACTGTACCCGGCCTATATCTGAATCTTTACCAGCATGTCTTCCTGAACTTCTTTGTACCTGTGGCTTTACCGAGATTTAATTTAGATACAGTAAATTGCCCCAATTTTAAAATTTCTAAAATCACTTTTCTCTATGGTACCACTGACAGATCAAGATAGGATGTTATCATCATCCCAGAAAGTTCGCTTGTGCCCATTTTGGTCCTTTTTTTTTTTTTTTCAAATTTTCATTTTAATTTTGTAATTTTCATACATTATTGGTCATGGTTGTTGTTCCCCTTAGGTATGGCCCTCCCTTCCATATTATACCCTTATTCCCCCACCCTGCTCCCCCATCCCTTCTTCCCCACTCTGGTAACTCCAACTCCTTGTGCTGCAAGTCATTGGTCCATATTTGTCCCACTGGTCTTTTCTATTTCTTTTTTTTTTTTTTTTTTTTTTTTGAGGCTAGGTCTTGCTATTTTTGCCTGGGGAATTGCAGGCTCACATTGCCCAGGGTACCACAGACTCAAGCAATCCCCAGCCTCAGCTTCCTAGGTAGCTGGGATTACAGGTGCACGCCACCATGCCCAGCTATTTTTTTGGGACTAGGTTTCACTATGTGCCCATGGTGGGACTGAACTACAATCCATTTCTGGCTGTGGCATCCTAGGCAGCCGCCTACAGGCATGCACCACCATGCCTGGCCAGTCTTTTCTTTTTCTAGAGCAATGTCCTTTTTTCCCTGAATGCAGACTTGAACAGCCCAGGCTGCTTGGATCTCTAGAAGTACTGAAGCAGTTAGTCAAGCCGAGCATGTCAGGAACCTATTGTAGGGCAAATGCGTGGTGCAATTCTCCAGGCTTCTTTCCGGTGTCTGTCATGTGGTACTGCTTCTCTGTCATATAGTTCTGGTGTCTTGGTTTACAGCCCATCTTCCAGCCACTGGCAGTGGAGTCATTCCCTGTTAGGGACAGACTTCCCCAGGTAGTTGATCCAGTTCCTCACCTCTCTTGTGTTAGCAGTTTTGCTATGGGGCCACAACCACATCTCTGTAACTTTCTTCCCCCATTGATTGGTAAAGGAAAGAGCCTCACTCACATTGCATAAAACTGTGGACCAGGGACCAGAGATGATGCAGGTAGAAATCTGTGACAGGTCACTACGATTGCTGGTCTCACATTCTTATCTCAGTGGTTCTGAACACACTGCTTGTCTTACCCAGGTGGTGAGTATATCTAGGGCTGTTATTACTTCCTTTCCTCTCCATTGCATCTGCAGCTGGAGAGACTGGATGTTTTCATTACTGGTGCAGGTCTGATTAAGGTTGGAGTAAACCAGAGGAGGGAACCTCCCCTTCCCCCACCAGCCCAAGACCCGGCAGAGGTGCTCAGCCCTCCCACCCCCCAGCCCACGTGGAGGCAGAGGCCAGCTCCCCTACCCTGAGACTCTGAGACCCTGGTAGCACAGGCCTCACTCAAACTTCCATATCCCTGCCAGCATCCTAGGCCATGGCAGGGGTGTGCTGGAGGTCCTCTCCAAGGGCCCAAGCCGTCTGAAAGGACCTCAACTCCCACCTCCAGCCTGACTAGGCTCAGGGCAGGGCAGAGTGGGCAGAACCTACTAATACCTTCTCCCAGTTCAGGACCCCTGGCCCAGGCTACCCTGTCCTCACCCTCTATACCCCACCAAAAGGGCAGGGACCTGTTCTTCCAGCCTCAACACCCCAAGATCCTGAGACCACATTGGTGCAGGACTCACCCTAACCCCACCCCCTCCAACTGTCTAGGCAAGCTGGGGCAGGGGGTGGACTTTTAACTTTCAGCTGTCTCTTCCAACCCAACTGGGACTAGGGTTGGGCCTGAAAGGCAGAGCCTACTAATTCTCCCCCAGCCCGAGACCCTGAGACCCGGACTTTCCTCCAGAGCAAACCAACTGCTCTGGTTCTGAAACTAGTTTTGCCTGTCAAAATTCAAGTCTACCCTCTGACTCAGAGAAACCAGGACCGTCTACAAAAGGCACGTGTGGAAGTGTTTGTAGTAACCTTATTTGTGATGGTCCCTCACTGGAAAGACCCAAAGTACCCTATCATTTCCTAGTCAGTGGTCAAACAAACTGGCCATCCATGCAGCAGTGAAAAGGCACCAACTTCAGCCACACATGTCAGGACACTGGAAATCCCACTCATACTGGCTCCTGTGTTCATATATTGACATACCATCTGAAGTGGAATGGGGAATTCTGGTGAAGAGGCCCATTCTGTTACCACTGCTATTGGTGATTTCTGTGTGGGAGGGTGGGTGACCATGATTTCTGAGTTGCCAGATCTCTGATGTCCTCATCTGTTCCCAGCTCTCAGGTTCCTGTCTGTCACCCAGGTGGCTTGGATATCCAGGAGAGTCAGGGCCAAGGCACATATGGTGCTTGGGGGAGGGGTGTTCACAACCCATAGCAGGTCCATTGTGTCCTGGGGAGAGCTCAGGATCCACAGTGAAGGGATGCTGCTTTTGTGGAAATATCAGGAAGCCCCCACATGGGGCACAAGTAGAGAGCTCAGTTTGGATTCTGGTGACCTGCAGTAGTAGGTTATTGCTGTTTCCCAGCCTTGTTCACTCTGTCTTCCTTTGTATCACCCACCTCTTGTAACCGCTTCTCAAAGAGGCCTTTCCTGAGCATCCCAGCTTCCAAGCTCCCAATGCCTTCTTTCCTCTATATGTGTCTTTATCCCCACCTCCCATCTCATGTGGTTCCCAACAGAACGTCAGCACTGATTTCCCAGTACCTCAAATAAACTTGGTAGATGAGAGTAATACTTAAGTGACTTAAGTATTACTCAAGTGAATGATTACATGACCTTACCCAGGTCACATGTCCTTTGTCCTTTAGTTTATGTACCTGCTAAAAGGGAAAGGAGTACAGCTTGGGATGTCTCACTGTGTTTAGACCTTTGTTTCAATCACTTTTGATTTTTTTTTTTTTTTTTTTTTGAGACTAGGTCTCACTATTTTTGCCCGTGGAACCGCAGGCTCTCGTTGCCCGGGGTACCACAGACTCAAGCAATCCCCAGCCTCAGCTTCCCAGGTAGCTGGGATTACAGGCACATGCCACCACGCCCAGCTATTTTTTTTGGAACTAGGTCTTGCTATGGGCCCCAGGCGGGACTCGAACCGCGATCCCTAGCCCCAGCCGCTTCATAGGCTGAAGCTTACAGGCACGAGCCACCGTGCCCGGCCTGTTTCAGTCACTTTCACCCTCCATGGTTTGCCTTCCTGCTTCCCCTAGTGGTGACTGTTTCCTAGACTCGTTTCTCAGTTCTACCCAGTGTCAATCCACTGCCCTTAGTGCCCCCACCACCCTCAAGTCCAGCCACTGCTGCTCTCACCTGGACTAATGTAATGACCTCCTGACCCCTTTGGGCTCCCACCTTCACCCTTGCCAGAGGTATCACTTAAAACCACACACCTTCAAGAGTGTGTGCTTATAACCTATCTGTACCTAAACACTGTCAAGCTGCCTTGCTCTGAGAATGACAGTCAGCTCCTCGCCATTCTCACAGCACCCCTCTCTCACCTTGTATATCCTGTGCCCTGCTCTGCTCTCCCAGTGGTAACCTGTGGAACTTTTAATACTGACTGTGGAGGACCCTGTGTCTTGCAAGCATACTTGACTATGGAGGACCCTATGTCCCCAAGAGGATACAAGTTGACCTGTTGTATTGTTACCACTGTGCACCTGCACCCAGCTGGAGGAGGTTGTGCCCACATGCCCAGGTTGTGCATCCTCCCTGATTCTGCTGCCTGGGTTAACCCCTTCCCAGGGGCTCAAGTGCTCAGCCTGGATGAAAGCCAGTATTTTGCTCCGGAAGGGTCTGTGTCAGGATTTCCATGCACCACCTGTTTCTTAAAACATTGTGGGTGACACACTACTGAGGAGAGTGGTGCCAGGACACTTGGATGACAAGTTGGGGGTCACTATCTTGCCTTACAGACCTGCCCAGTGCCAGCTGTGCTGTGTCCTGCACATTTCAGGTAGCCCAACCATTTATCTAGAATCAAACCTTGTTTGAAATTCTCTCCATTTTCTGTTCTTTTCACCGCCAGCTCTACTTCAGTGCCTGCCTGGACTCCTGCTCCATTGCCTTTTGTTTCTTTCTTTTTTAATTGGTTATATATTAATACATTGTATACACCAAAGTTTCTTCTGTTCCTAATATGGGGGGGGGCAGTACTCTCTCTTCTGACTTGGCAGGATCTAGGGGTATTGGTACAGGTCAATGCCTGTTTTGAATATTTCCATGGAGAATTGTATAGAATATTTATTTTTACTAAATGACTTTATTAAGGTGTGATATATATATATATATATGCACACATACTAAGAAATGCACCCACTTAAAATGTGGTGATTTTTAGTGACTACAGTAAATATTAGTATTCATCGTTATCGTCCAACATATTCCCTACTCCAAAAAGCCCACTTCTCTCCATTTCCTACCTTAGACAACCACTGACATGCTTCTCTCCTTGGTTGATTTGTCTTTTCTGGATGAAAGACATATTCTGTCATCAACTGCTTTCCTTCTGTCTAGACTTTATACCATACATATGGTCTTATATTAATTAAAATCCTGTATGTAGGAAATGGACTGATCTCTTTGGGGCAGGAGGGAAATTGTCCAAGATTTGTCAAGGAAATGGCCCTTTGGGTGTGCCGGTGTTGGAGCAAAGGCTGCCAGAAGAAATGATGCCGTCACCAACCTTCAATAGCTTGATCCCCCAAAGTGACCCTCCAAAGCCAAAGTATTCTGGCTGGTGTCTTTGCTGAGGTCACCCAAATTGCAAGAGGGGATTGCTTCACTTTCTGTGTCACATTTCCTCATTATGTAAGTAATTTTTGTCCCTTTCCCCTCCCACAGGGACTTCCTTCCCCGTGGTTCAGGAATTGTTACCCGGCGGCCTCTCATTCTACAACTCATCTTCTCAAAAACAGGTATGCTGGGGCAGCTGGCAACTGTATCAAGAAATTTAAACATGAATATGGTGGCCAGCAGGACAGGGGGGCAGGTGGTGGTGTCAGGGATCCTGGAATATCAATGGGGTTTGAATTCACATTTCCATGTGTGTAGGGAAGTTGTAGAACAGTTCAGTGAACACCCACACCACCCTGAGTCTCCTCAACTGTGACCAGGCCACCAGATGGCATATTTGCTTGCTGTGTTGTAGATAACAAGTTTGCTGAATGCTTTCAAAATCAGTAGCATATGGGACATATCAACCTGCGTTGCTTGGTGTACCTCTCTTTGTGCTAAGGACATTCTCCTGCGATCACAGAAACACACCTAAGGAAAGTCATCATTCCTTCTAGCACCCAGTTAATACTCAGGCTACCAGTTATCCCTTAGCTATCTTCCCCAGCTGATTTTACAGTCACTCTTGACACAGTCCCATTCTTGTCGGTCGCACTTGATACACTTGTCATGTCTCTCTCTTTTTTTTTTTTTCTTCATTAAAGCAGCATCTCCACCATTTCTTTTTTAATCTTGACATTGACTTTTGGGAGAGTCCCAGCCCTTTGCATGTAGAATGGCCCACATGTAGATTTTCTTCTGTCCTTCCCTCAGTGGCCTTGATTTCCTTCGGTTTTTCCAAAAAGGATCTGACATGACATGTGTATGTCTTCCAGCTTGAAATCCACTTGGGCCTCCTACAAAGTATAGGGAGTCAGAAGCTGGAAGGGGAGAGGGAACTATTGAAGGCTCCTCTCGAGGGTCATAGCAGTCTCCATGCTGCTTCCCCACTGACCTGAACTATCAAATCTGCTGAACAGGTGGCACACTGTCCCCTTTTTACAGATGAGGAAAGTGAGGTTAACCTTATTCTGCCAAATCTGGCGTCTGAGGTTAGGCCTCAGACATGAATTTTCAGCCCCAGTCTTGCTTTTTGTTCCTTTTATCTTCTGGCTCTACTCAGCCCTGGGAGCTGGGGTTGGGGTGGGGGGTATGACTCTAGTGAGAGTGCCACAGATTGGCCCACTATTCTTTTTATGAACTCTACAATATCAAAGGCTATGGACCAGCCAATGGACTGGTTGCAGGTGTCCCATCAGCTCTGTCAGACTTGTCACCTATAGAGCTTATGGCTGGGTGTCCAATGTTAGTGTAGAAGAGCTTGGCACCACAGATTTCTTTTCTCCCTTGAGTAGGTTGGTGGGGAGCAAGTAAGAGTCTGTATTTTTTTTTTTTTTTTTTTTGAGACTAGATCTCTCTTTGTTGCCCGTGGAACCACAGGCTCACGTTGCCCGTGGTACCACAGATACAAACAATCCCCAGCCTCAGCTTCCTAGGTAGTTAGGATTACAGGCATGCGCCACCATACCCAGCTTTTTTGGGGGACTAGGTCTCTCTACCTTGCCCTGGGCAAGACTCAAACCACGATCCCCAGACCCCGCTGCAACTCCATAAGCTGTTGCTTACAGGCACACACTACTAAGCCCGGCCTGAGTCTGCATTCTTAATGAGTTCCCAAGTGATGTGGGTGCTTCTGTCACCTGGCCACTCTACTAAACCTCTGCTCTGGTGGGTGGGGTTGGGAGCACCTGCCTAGGTTTGAATTCACAGTTTTGCTGGCTCTCTTGCCCCTGGGAAGGGACTGCTGTTCAGGACCCTGTTTCCTGTCTGGACAGTGGAGATAATTATAGTACATCCTTTGTCAGTTGTCTTGCTGTGAAAACTGCATTATTCAGTACATGGACAGCTCTTACACCAGTGCCTGGCACAAATTGAGACCCTTGCTGAGTGGTGCTGTACCAACAGCTGTGGTTTTGTGCTTATTTACCGGCCTGTTTGGGGATGGCTTGCTGGGAAGACAGGTCATCTGACTTCCCACACCGGCTGTTCATGGTTGTACCATGGTGGGAGGACTCCCTCATTGCCTCCACAGGGGCTGTCACCCGACAATGATGGGTGACAGCCAGCAGCTCCCTCCATAAGGAGCACTTTTTCTGTCCCTCTGGGCTATGTGTGGCAGTGGATGGAACCAGGGCTACTGCTATCGGTGCTAGGAGAATGAAAGGGAAAACTGGGGTGAGACCAGGAGGGAGACAACACAGGCCTTACCTGAGTCACATGGAAGTGTGTGGGGTTAGGGGTAGGACTGACACAGAACTTCTTTGAGGAGATGATGTTAGAGCTGAGGTTGATGGGTGCATTGGGTAATATGAGGGAGGGATACTCTTTGCATCAGAGAGTGGTTATGTGAAGATTGTGAGGAGATTCCCAGAGGGACCCTTTGGGAGAACTGAAATTCTTTTGGGAAAGGGGAAGAAGGGAGAAGCACATGGCAGTGGTGACCAAGAGGGAATACCAAGGGCAGAAACTTGAGAGTGCCCAACTGTCTAGGGCCTGACTCAAGTGAAATACTGAAATCTCCATTCCTGTCATCCCCATATACCAAGGAGAGAACTGAGCTTTTGGCCCAAGGCACATGGGAGGTCAGCCTGAACTTTTACTCTTGGAGAGTATGATGTTCCAAGAGACCTTAGAGTCCCAGGGTAGAGACAAACACGCCCAGGGACAGGTGGGGTGGCAGCCATGAGCATGGAGACATAGATCCTGTGGGACTGGGGGTGGGAGTGGGGAGAGCAGTCCCACATTTGAGAGATGTTACTGTGTCCCAGTTCTCAATCTTCTTGCTCCTGACCTCAGCATTCCCAACCCCTATCTCCCCAGATAGATGTCTTTCTTGATTGGGGTTCATATCACCCAGAGGACTCTAAGTCTCCTTTTTTGTTTTGAGACTAGGTCTTCTATTTTTGCCCATGGAACCGCAGGCTCACATTGCCTGGGGTACCATAGACTCAAGCAATCCCCAGCCTCAGCCTCCCAGGTAGCTGGGAATACAGGCGTGCGCCACCACGCCCAGCTATTTTTTTTGGCACTAGGTCTCACTTCGTGCCCCCAGCAGGACTCGAACTGCAATCCCTGGCCCTGTCACGGTTTCCTAGGCTGCCACCTACAGGCATGTGCCACCATGCCCTGTCTTTAAGTCTCCTTGAAGGTTGGTGGCCCCAGCTGGCCTTGTCTGTTCTGGGATCTCACTTCCTCCTGGTCCCCAGCTGCAGCCACTGTTCTTCCTTTATGCCCTTGCTCTGGCTGTATTCCCTGCCTACAACACCCAGCCCCATTCCCCTCCTTCATCCCATCCATGATAGAACCTGCACCCCATCACTGTCATTGCTGGCTTAGTTCGCAGCCTGTTACGTAACATCATTCTGTCACATCCTGTCATTTTCTTCATGATCTCCTGCCCCCCAAGAGTCAGTGCCAAAAGGGCAAACACATATCTGCTTTATCCACCACATTTCCCAGTGTCCAGCATAGGGCCTGATGCCTGGACCTGCTCCAAGGGCTGTCCCGTACCCCTGGTCTCCTGGTTGAGGTTAGGCTGGGTTGTCAAGGACTGTTGGTATAGCACTTTCCATGTGAGCCCATCTGGGGAGGGCCCTTTCTATAAAGCTGATCGACTCTACAGCAATCAGTCTCAACCTTGTTTCTTCCTGAGGAGTCTGGGGACTCACCAGGATGCCAGTGTAGGGCTCTCACCTCTAATGTGTGTTTGTGTTTTCCTCTGTGCCATCAAGTAGTTCTTCACTTCTCAGAAGATACTTATCTGGTGCCCTGTAGTCAACTACAATACAATAGACTCTGCCTGATAATAATGTCAGAGCCCACGGGTGAAGGAATCAGTACCACAGTACTCCCCTCACCTCTACTACAGATGCCAGTTGAAAGCCCTAGTTGTCACCTGTGGTGCTGAACACCAGAAACAGATAAAAAGTTCCAACCCTCCCCCCCCAACCCCCACGTTGGAATTATTTGCTTGAGTTGCTAGCAGAACTGAGAAAATATTTTCCTCACCAGATAAACTGGTGAGTTTATTATAAAGGAATATAACTGAGAGACAGACAGATGGAGGCAATATATGGGATACGATGTGGGGAGAAGACGTGGTACTTCCCTGCTTTCTCCAGAACTCCCCATATCTCCACCTGTTAACCAATAGGGGAGTTTTCTACACCTGATTCTTTTGGGTTTTTTCTGGAGGTTTCCTTAGAAAAGGCTTTTTTTTTTCCCGAGACTAGGTCTTGCTATTTTTGCCCGTGGAACCACAGGCTCTTGTTGCCTGGGGTACCACAGACTCAAGCAATCCCCAGCCTCAGCTTCCCAGGGAGCTGGGATTACAGGCGCATGCCACCACACCCAGCTATTGTTTTGGAACTGGATCTCACTACGGGCCCCAGGCGGGACTTGAACTGCGATCCCTAGCCCCGGCTGCTTCATAGGCTAAAACTTACAGGCACAAGCCACCGTGCCCGGCCCAGAAAAGGCATTGTTAATTAAATCATTGCCAGTGAAAGTAGGGGGTAGGACTGTTCCCCCTGGCAGTGATCCCATCCTTAGGAGTGTCCTAAATCACTTATGATCATAAGCTCAGGTTTATGTGAAAGGGGCTTATAAATATCAAGATTCCTTTATGCTCCTTTGACATAGAATATTCCAAGGGTTTTAGGAGCTCTGTGCTAGAAACGGGACAAAGACCAAATATATATTCTCATGAATCAGTTTCACATCTTCCCAGCATCCATAGACTTTGGGGAGATAGATATCTTTTCTCAGATCAAAGGGAACTTGAAGGTGGTAGGTAACCCATGTCTCGCTCTCTTCTTGGTTGGATACAGACTCTGAGAAGGCCTTTGTGAAACAGATCCTTGACCATGTAACATTCAGGATCTCCCAAGTGGGTTTTTACCCTACTTCTTTCCTCATGGGCTATGTCCCAGGTCAGCATTCCTGTCAACACCAGGTTTGGGGAAGGCAGACTCTTGCTACCAGGAGGGAGTCAGCCTGATAACTGTTCTTGCTGAGTTGAGGTCACAGTAGACTTGAGCTGCATCCACCAAGAGTCAGGGCAGGGCAGGGTCCCTGTGTGCACTGCACTAAGCCCTCCTCAGGTTTCCATGAGACTGACATGTGAGCTGCCTGTGCTCCTCTGTGGGTTGAGCACTGTGGAGTTTGTTTTTTTGTTTTTGTTTTTTGGGTTTTTTTTTTTTTTTGAGACTAGGTCTCGCTATTTTTGCCTGTGGAACCGCAGGCTCTCGTTGCCCGGAGTACCACAGACTCCAGCAGTCCCCAGCCTCAGCTTCCCAGGTAGCTGGGATGACAGGCGCGCGCCACCACGCCCAGCTATTTTTTGGAACTAGGTCTCGCTGTGGGCCCCAGGCAGGACTCGAACCGCGATCCCTAGCCCCGGCCGCTTCATAGGCTGAAGCTTACAGGCACGAGCCACCATGCCCAGCGAACACTGTGGAGTTTGATTGTTTTCTCAAAGTCTATTGCATTGTGAGGAAACAGTGGCGCTTAGAAGGACTGGAATGCCAAGCTGGATATGCTAGGCACCCCTACCGCCCTCTCTTCTTCCAGTCATCTCCCAAAATCACATGGTGCCTGACATGTCCTTTCCAGGCCTGATGGACTGGACTCAAGGCAGGTTATCCTGGAAGAACCTGGGTATTTCAACATTCTCTTGAAATGCCCGTGGGCATGTACCCTGGGAGGATGATTGGTCACTCATGTCACTGGGCCTCCTTTAAAACAGGAGGGTCCAGCTAGGCACAGTGGTGCATGCCTGTAAGCGGTAGCTTAGTAAGCCATGGCGGGGACTGGGGATCACAGTTTGAGTCTCGCCCAGGGCAACATAGTGAGACCAAGTTCCAAAAAATAGCTGGGTGTGGTGGTGCCCGCCTATAATCCCAGCTCCCTGGGAAACTGAGGCTGGGGATTGCTTGAGTCTGTGGTACCCCGGGCAACGTAAGCCTGTGGTTCCACAGGCAAAATTAGTGAGACCTAGTCTCAAGAACAAACAAACAAACAAGCAAATAAATTAAAATAAATTAAAAAAAAACCAAACAGGAGGGTCCAATCACCTTGTTGGCAGCTAGGCTTGAGGGGACCATGACTCTTTAATGAAGCTGCTTCATGTCCCAGGTAACCCAAGCCCCACAAAGGGGTGGCATGTACTTGTCACCTCCCCTCTACGGACACCTTCTTAAAAAAGCTGAGGATTGACTGAGGTGGGTTTGACTATCCTAGCCTGACATCTAATACTTAGTAGTATCCAATAACGGTTTTTAATTAATATTGTAATATTTAGTAGCTTTGTATACCACTTGCTAAGGAGGGTCATGGCCCAAAGTGAGTCTCTAGACAAAAAAATGCAAGGGTATTCATTGACACACTCCCCTCAACTCCCCCGTTCCCCACAACCACCAGTACATATACCCCTTAGTTAGGATTTGGTCAGAAAGCCTTGCAATGGGTGAGAGTGACTGGCACCTCAGGTTGGTAGTTTGCCTGCTGTCTGAGGCCCTGATTTATTCCTCTGGGTCTGTGAGGGTGACCCTCCTTGCAGGGATGCCAGTCTGACTTAAGGAACATGGGTGGCGGTAGGGTGTCTTTTTTTTTTTTTTTTTAATTTAATTTATTTATTTATCTATATTTCACATCATTTCAGTCCCTGGGGGTCACCCACCACCTCCCCTTCGCACCCGCTCCAGCTGGTCTCCATTCTCCCCTTGTGCAGTTTCATTTGGTTGACCATATATTAGTGAAACCATTTGGTTTCTGTCCCTTTCCGTCTGGCTCATTTCTGCTAGAATGATTTCTTCTAGGTACATCCAGGTTTCCATAAATTCATCAAATTTGTCATTTTTAATTGATGAGTAATATTCCATTGTGTATATGTACCACATTTTTTTCATCCAGTCATCTGTTTTGGGGCATTTAGGTTGCTTCCATGTCCTTGCAATTATAAATTGTGCTGCGGTAAACATCCGAGCACATGT